>CAUYON010089626.1:0-11806 GCA_963573935.1 Arctocebus calabarensis | reverse complement strand
AACACACGCAACCACTTGCCAGATCTCCACTGCTTTTGCCTTCCTCAGGGGGTCCAGAAGTCTCTCGCTGTCTCCCTGTGTCCCCAAAGGGATGTTTCTGGGCAGATCTCGCCAGCCAGAGATGCCTGAAGTCTTCTCTCCCCAATCTCACTGTACTCAGTTGCAAGGAAGCTGTTACTTGGCCACCATCTTAAAGCCACTCCAGAGATCATGTCTTATACCCAGTGCCTAGTGGAGAAATAGATTAGCAGGTGATAGATACTTAATAAATATTTGTTGAATAAAAGAATGGTTTCAGACTTGAGGTCCATATTTTTAAAGTTTGGAGGGCAACTGTCCTCATATAATGCTTTCCTCCCTGTAACTTGACATGGTGATTCCAATCTTTGACACACCATGCATCTGAGAGATGAGGCCATGGATTTTTTTTTTTTTTAATTAGAACCCAACACTCACTACTTGAATAGAGCTAATTATCACCCTTCAGATGTGTCCACAGACTGAGTGTGCTGGGAAGACTCAATTGTCACCACTCCCCTAAGGCAGTTCTCCTCTAAATATATTTGAAATTCTATAGCAATATTAAGAATATTGCTACTCTTTCTAGTCAGTACCTATTTTGTGATCTACAATCCTTAATTCTCCATCTTTGCCAATCTTACCTCTTTCAAAAGCCTTGAATTAACTTTTATGAAGGAAAAGAAAGAACCTGACTGAGCACAGAGAAAGGTTAATTTAAGCAATTGTTTCTGTGACATGATTCTACTTCACAGACTGTAACGTCTTCATCAGATGGAATTCAAAACTTTAGGGAAAAAGAATTATGGCATTTCAGGCCCTCAAAATACCTTTTGAGATGTATGTGAAAAGATAATTGAAGAGTTTGGATTGTCCTTTGAGAAGATGTAGGAAGAAAGTTTGAATCTAATCAAATGTTGTTTTAAATAATAGGAGGTGAATTCTCAATAGGGTTATGCTGTACCTATTTCTAAAGGAGAAAAAAAAAAGCATTGCAAAAAAATATTCTACTCATTTTAAGGAAATTTATTATTTTATATAATAAATATGGATTAGTTTCTTGAAGTGCCAAGAAATTAGTGCCAAGAATTAGTATTCATGATTACAGTATTATTGTAAAGGAAAAACACAGCAAAATATAAAAATCCTATTTTTATTAAATGACTGCTATGTGACAATGGGCTTACTGCTTTAAAAATTATATCTACTTTAATCCTTGTAACAATCTTCAGAGTCAAATAACATGCTCCCAATTTACAAACAAAGAAGTCAGAGATTAAAGAAACTTAATATACTGACCAAATTCGTAAAGTTAACAAAGGACAAAACCAAGGTTACATTCCATCTTTAGCTAACAATCAAATAGAGATATATCCTTCATTGACTTTATCAAGACAGAGAGTTTATATCTGGAATAATTTCTGGTTTGGTGTTTTTTGTCTTGTGAGATATTGATGAGTAAGCCATTAATAATATAACTCTGACAGCATAGTCCATTATACTATTCCATTTAACATTATTTATGCAAAACATTTCTTTTAATAGTACCCAATTAAGTGGGGAAATATTTAAAATCAGAGGCTGCAAGATTTTTTATAACTTGTTTGTTCAAAATGACTTTCTCCATCACAAATATCTGCATGGAATTATTAACCCTCCATTCAGATGGAGCGAGTATCAGCTCTTTTCTGGTATAAGTAGAGGTGCTTTGCTTAGTTCCACTTTCCCAGTCGGGCTTTCCTCCTAAATATCCTTTCATTCCTCTGTTTTATGACACTGTGTTCAGACATTTTTGAGAGTTTCAAAAGCAGTCCAAAATTGCTAACATATTTGTACATAAAGCCCTTCAATTTATTAGATTATATTATCTAAAATTTGAAGTCATGTGCCAAAATATAGGTACTCTTTGGGGTGGGGGTGGCACATAAGAACAGAGAAGTCAGGGAGGACGTTTGAGAAGAATAGATGAAAGAGGGTGAAGAAGGACGTGGATGAAGATAAATTTGGGGTGGAGGTTGGAGTTGATAGCGTGAGTGGGGCTAAATGCCTCCCTAGAGTGATTGTGATGACCGATGGCCCGAGATTAAGAAAGCAACTGTGGGAAATGAGAAAGGGAGGTGGCTACGGAAGGGAAGAAACTGAGATAAGAAAGATGTTAGGGAGAGGCGAGTCTATATCCGTGCCCAGACCTGGAGGGGCCACATCCTGGGCAGGCAGCTACAGAAGCTGCAGTTTTGGAACAAATGGTAAAGCGACAGGAAAGCACACATAGAAAAATCAAGTAATGAGGACAACGTGTGTGGATGTCTGCGATGCTGGGTGGTGTCATATAATACCTGTCACTTAGCCGCAAATATCAAATTTAGAAAAGTGAGTTTGTTATCTTTATTAAGGTACAAAGTGGATCAAATTTCTATTTGTAAAACAGAAATTGCTTCTAAGCAATTCTACCAAAAATAAAAAAGTGGCATCTGCAGTTTTTGAGGGTTAAATTGAGTTATATCTGAAATTGCGAGGTATAATCTCTTTTTCTGTCTACTCTTTGCTTGTCGAGACAGTTAACTGCGGCAGGAAGAGACCTTGAGTGGGGTGATAAGGGACAGATTCACTATGGGGCCCTCCCTGGTGGAGTTTTTTGACCTGCTTCTGGCTTCAGTTTCCTCACCTGTGAAATGACCCGGCTGCTTTACCTGATTTCAGGCGTCCTTCCCCCTGCAGGAACATAAGGCCATTAGAGATGTAATGTATTTCCTTGAACAGAGAACATTTTCAAAGGCTCACATTTCATTCTCTAGGGATCTTTCTTTGGATAGTGTTGAAATGTTCTGTGTTGTGAATTCTTTGGATAATTCAAAATATTAAGAGAAACATATTCAGGTATTTTCACCATTTGCCTTTGATAGTAATGGAATTTGATCGTTTACATCCTTTCCTCAAGTGTCACATGGCAAATACACCCTTTCAACTTGGCAACGTGTGGTGATTTCGCTCTCATTTTAGAAATGTTAACAAAGCCTATTTCCTCTTCAAGTTTAATGATTCCAATCTTGCCCTTGTAGTAAGTGGCATTATATTTTACCATATTCTAAAATAAAAGGGTAATTCGGTTGCTTTGTTTAGACAGTTCCACGTATTGATGATGATATATACAAACCCACAAAAAATGCTCAAATTGAGAAGAAAATACCATAGTTCTCTAGCTTAGGGTCTGTGTTATATGTGAGTGGTCACTTTAGAAGGCACAGCTCTAGGAGACAGAAGTCTCTATTCCGTCTCCTGCCTTGATTATCATAAAAGACAAGATAATGCCACCTATCCTCAGGGAATTTATTACATATCCTAACATAATATTGGGAATTGAAAAGGAACACGAAGCATGTCCTGGTAAAGAATTTAATATCCATTTTATGTCTATTTTGATGGAAACTCACCTTATGGTTCATTTCTTTTTCAGGTTAATGGCATATTTATTTTTATCATCTCACACACACAAAGAGGTTTTGCAGCTGTGGTGAAAAGAAAGTAAATACATGTATTTGGCCTACTTTTCATTTGGAAAAGGCATGCACGCACCCATACTTATCCTCAGCCCCAATTTAGGTCACTGAACATCACCCTGTCAGTTTATCACAGAAGCTTCTGCTCATTGCACGATTATGGTTGCAGAACTCTGCTGAATGTGTTCTTTGTACGAGCATGTCCACATAGGCAAGCAAGCACGCTGGGATGTCTACACGTCTATGATGTGTAGTCATCATAGTTCTGATATACAATTTTGCCATTATTCAAGACCAAGGTGTGTCTTCACATATACAACTGAAATACAACTTCAATTACCCATAATCACCGTTGTTTCATGGAGAATTTTCTCAATTGTGAATCCCTAAAGATTCTTATTCCAAAACTTATTCTCATCTCACCAGCAAATCCCACCCCCCACAAGTCAAGGAATTTCTTAGGTTCTAGCTACTTTGGTTTTTATTCTTCTTCTATTTTTAATAAGGATCACGTGTAGGATTTCTTCCCATGGTGAAACGCGTACGTGTATTTCCATGTGGGGAGAGGGAGACACAGAAGGGACTCGACACAGGAGACAAAAATATGAATGATGAATAGCGATGACACAAGGCATTTTTCTTTTGATATATATGTCTGAAAGTATTTAATATTGGTATACATTTCCATTGATTTCTGAGTTCAAATCATAGAACTAACTTTCTTTTAATATAATTTCTGGCTGTGATTTATGGCAAAGCTGTGTACTGAATTTCAAGTACCCATTACTGAAATACCATATGGGCTGAATGCATATTTCATTGTATTGATTTGTGCCAGTAACCTCTGGTCAAAAAGCCCACTTCATTTATCTAAACAACTGATGCTGTCTTTAAAGAAATCTAGTACTTATTGAATTTGTATAAGGCTGCTTACCGAACCTTACTGTAATTTTCATTGTGCTGTATTACCTCACAAATGTGTTTGACAACAGATATTTATTAAATGAATTTCACATTCTTTTCCTGCAGGCATTGAAAGATGGTAGTCAAGCCAACAAATTATATTTCATTCATTCATTTACTTTCAAGTGAAATATTTAGATGCAATATTAGACTGAAGTTTGTCTTTTTATTTTAAGTATCCTCTGTATGCTAAAAAGAATTTAGAATTTTTTTATCTAAAATATGAGTGTGTATATGAAATAACACCACTGAGAGGCATTCATCTAGTAAATTTGAAAATCAACTGCTCCTCTGATACTCTACTAGGACTTAGAAGTCATCAGTCCTCAGCTTTTCTATTATTTCTTAAAATATGAATGTTTACACTTCTTATATCTACTGATTCCTCTTTATGGAGGGTTCCTTTACTTGCAGCTTGCATTTTATATTCTGAGCACATTTTTAGTGGTGGTGTTGTTGTTTTAATAAAAATTTAAGTGTTCTGAATTGTGGCAATCTCCTTAGAGATCTTTCTTGAATTTGATTCTATTTATTCACCAGCTGTGTTAGTGATCTTGAATTAGCTTAATGTTCACTTTTATGGCTTTTTAAAAATTTTTCACTCAATATGGCTGCATATTTGAAGTGGTAATGTGGACCATGTTGCTAGAAATGGTCAAGCACAAAGTTCCAGATTTGGAGACACTCAAGTGAAATATCTAAGCACATAAAAATATGACATAAATTCTAGTACAATAAGTTCAATGACAAAATGTTGAAATTGCTATTTTATATTGTTATAGATAACTATATGGTATGAATGGCAGGTGTATAAAATATTGTCATTAGAAGAATAGTCCAAATTTGTAAAGATACTATGGAGATAAGATATTAAGATAAGCTTGATTACAGACACATTGTTCTTTGTATTAAAATCTAAAAGTGTAATATGAGACTAATACCCATCTATCCTTATCTGATAAGAATATTCTAGAGTAGAATAAAGACACATTTCAAAAAAGTTATGATAATTGGGTCTAAATTTTGGTCAAAATACAGTCTCCTACTTTCTTGATAAATATTAATTTAAGAGGCCTTAATATATTTTGTGATATACTGAGTGATACTAAAATGATACCAATAAATCAGACAAAGAAAATTTAGAAATTTCTATTAGTTGTAAGAAAATACTTAAAAATAGGGTGTCAATAAAATGAAAATGTAATATTCGGAAGGAACTATTTTGTGCTAGGATGTTTGAGGGAGGTTATATGTTCATAATTTTCTTTAAACTTCACAATTTTCTCTTTCTAAAGATAAGGAAAACAGCCCAACATCAAAAACTAATCAATGACAGTATTGACTTCCAAACTAAGTACTTTCTAAAACCCCAAATCTCTATTTTTTTTTAATTTAATGCCTCTTAATATAAAGTGAGTTGTTTTCTTTCTTTCTTTTTTAACACAGGATTTACTAAGAAGTGGAAGCTGATGAAAATTATTCTTTGTTTTGTTTTCTTAATTGAAGTGAATCCCCTAATTGAAAATGATGTGAAGGTTCCATTTTGTTACAGTGTTCGAGGACTCTGAACAAACAAGTAATGCAGTTGTGAATCTCAATGAGAACACATTTGTAAACATAACACATACATTTGAGAATCACAGGAGAGCTGTATGGGCTGGGGAAAATTGCTTGTCATACTTGTGATTTTCTTAAATGCTTTCTCCTAAATGATGTTTTATTTGTTTTAGATTTTGCTGGTTCAGTTGAGTGCAGTCCCCAGCTGATTCAAAATTTTAAGAAGGAATACCCAATTTGCACATATTATCATTTCCTTTGCTGTCAGAATGTTTTTTAAAAAGACAACAAAAAAACAAAAAAAAATGTGAAAAGCATAGGTAATGATTCAATCACTACACTTACATAGACACGGTAAATTTCCTGTACTTTTCATCTGTCTACTGCCAGTGTTACTCTCTGGCTTCTATTCATAGTTTTGCAGAATTCTTTATCTAAAATTAACCAATATGGCCACATCTCTAGAAAGTTCACCCTACAGGTAGATTGCTATGCTATACTTATAATAGCAATAAGAAGAAAGTTTTCTACTTCCCCCTGTATTTGTTTATTTTTTTTTAATTACTACACTGTGAATTTTCCTTATACCTAACGAAAATTTTGCAAGACAAAAATTAGGTGGGGCGCAGGACTCATGTTCTCTCCCCATATACTATCCTCCAGAGATAGCTACTTTTATTGCATTAAATGTGTTTATTTTGCATATTTGACATAGATACCTTCATTGTGTATATTTCCAACAGAATTTTGTGTGCATCATCCCAGAGCATGGACAAGTATGTTGATATAACCATGATTCACGAATGCCGTAGGTGGAAACAGCCTAAATGCCATCAATGGTAGGAAGAGATAAGTCATTGCATAATCATCTGTTGGAATCCTACACAGCTATGAAAACCACCCTTCAGCATTCACATCATCATGGGTGCTCTCATAAATGGAATGTTGAGAAAAAAAAAAGGAAGCCCTAAAGGCAGACATGCCTTATGACTCACTTATTTAAATTTAAATATAGATAAACTAATCTTGAGTATTATCCTTAGGTAATGAAGGCTTAAACTAAAATGGTAAGAATAAAAAGGTGAGACCGATGTTTTGTGTGTGGGTCCCCAAACATAACGAGGAGTTAAGGTTGACCCTACAGTTTTCAATTAGAGGGTAACAACAAAAACAATAGTGGGGAAAACTAGGAGTAAGACTGATGATAGAGCAAAGGGAATAACTTACAAGTAATGTGATTCAGAAGTGGCAGTGAATCTAGATGGAGAAGCCCCCAGGAAATCTCAGACTGATGATTAGAAAAGTAGTTCAGTGAGACCCACATAAAAGAAAGCCTTGTTTTTATGGAAAGTAGTTGAAGCCTTTCAATGAATAAAATTGCCAAAGAAGAGACTATCCGAAAAGTATTAACTATATGAAAATGCCTCAAAGACTTTAGATGTTTCTTATTTTCTGAGTTGGGAGGAAGAAGGAAGAGACTAGTAAAGGTTCGCTAGAAAGACAGTAGAAATACTAACTAGAAATCGGAGGAAGAAGAGGGGTTGAATGAGAATAGGCCTTGTGTAAAGCTCTTTACAGCCCTCACATAAGCAGACATGCTTTGTGATTTATTTGTTTCAATTTTACATATAAAATGAATCTACACTATTACAAATACGTTAACAAGGGCCTGGACTAAAATGGTGGTGGTAAACTTATCTAATCCCCCAAAAAACAGCATTTTATGAAGTATGAAGTATTATTATTCCCATTAACATTTCAAGAAAACTGAGGTCCAGAGAGGATAAGTAATTTGCTAATTTTCTCAAGACCGCACAGTTAGCTAGTGGCAAACTCTTAATTTACAAGACCCATAGTTAGCTGGCGGCAAACGCTTAGTTTAAATCTAATCTTTCTAGCTCCAAAACACAAGTTCTTTGCATTACAGTAAAGAAGAAACCAAAAAAGACGTCTCCCATAAAAGACAATAAGGAAAATATGAACAGAGGAAAGTATTGTCAGTCATTAAAGAAATTTAAAATCAAGGCAAAGAAACTGAGATTTTGCAATCACATACTTAATAGTTATCAAAGTAGTTTAAGACTTCCTGTGCAACAGATGTAAGAAAGAATGAGTGAAGGAGAAAGGAGATATTTTGAAATGGAAAAAAGAGTTCATGTTCATGTTCAGGAAAGAGTTCACTTGACATGTGTTCAAGCCCACTGTTCCTAAACCACATCCTCTCTTACCCGCTCTGACTCACTCCCTACCATTCTCCTTTCCCACAGACCCCTCGGAGTGTCCGTCTTCTTCAGCAAGGTCTCTTGTATCCTAAACCCCTCTCAGTTCTATGCCTGCTTCGTGCTCTCACAGACTCACTTTAATCCTCTACTGGGATTAGTGTTGAAAATTCAAGAATATAAAATTCTCTTCTCTATACATTTGATGAAAGAAACTGACCTACACTGGAAATAGAAGTGAATGGTTTGACTTGGAAGGGTCTTGATTTTAGTGAGAAAGTAGAAGTTTGTTACAAAAAAAAATAGAGGATTTTTTCTTAATACTCCTTAAAGGCTCATATTTTTTGAGCATGAACCTTTCTCTTTTTATCTCTTGCTTCTTTTGCAATGTATTTCAGTGTTGGAAAAAAATGCAATGTATTTTCTTTATCGAATAGAACCACAGCCTAGTATTTACTTGAAATTTAACATTCTATTGCTTCTGATTGAGAGTAAAAGACAAAAATGGGAGGATTTTGCCTGTCTCTGACCTCAAGTCAAAGCATTGACCTGATAAATAATATTGGCTATTACCTTTTTTTAACAGCACATTTCAGAGGATAATTTTAATATGTTTCAAAAACATTTATTTTCTTAGGTTTGTAAACATTCTCCCTGAAATCCTTTTTTAGCTATTCAATTTTCTCAATATATTTTATTCCTCTAAATAGAGTATATATGTAAATTTTAACATTAGCTCTTTATAGTCCAAACCAGACTTATCCAAATGATACACTTTTTAAAGTACAAGGAGAATAATGGCAACGTTAAATGGCAACCTTGCTAATATTTTAGAACAAACATTAATAAACAGGCAAAGCTGTAGTGTTTACAATGTGTTAGCAAATTACAAACTATCTCAAGAAAGAGAAAAGCCAAAGGACAAACATCAGTATGATTTCCAAAGGCTACATAAAAGTGATTTCAGTGTTGGGAAAAAAAATTAGATAGAGACAATGATGAAAATGGTGGAAAATACATTTTATTAAACTCTCTCCCCCAGAGGTACAGGATAAAAATATAATTTTGTAACAATCACAATACTGTTTTCTAGAGAGAATCTTTTATTTACAGCTTTATGTTGCCTCAAAAGAACAGTCTAACATTGCACAAATCTGAACTACAACTTAGCTAAAACCCAGATTCTGAATTTACAATTTTATTAATTGAAACTGAAGGACATTTACCCAGATTAATGTTATAAAAAGGGATGCCCTGAAGCAGAACATTGCCTGTGAGATTCATTTCAAGTTGTCTATCTACGTATTTCCATTTCACTTAAGAGTTAAAGGGATTGTAATGATTTCCTTTATTTTTATACGTTTCTTCTACTGAATGTACATTCTAGTTTTACTTATATCTTCTATGGTGATGGTAACACTCAAGGAAACTTGGAGTAAGTCCCCTTAATCAAGAGCCCTTTGCAACTTTCCACGTTCAGTTATATCTTCCCAAGACAGGATCAAAGAAAGTAAATCTAACACTATCAAGCTGTAACTACATTAGAAATCCGTTATAGTTCCTTTTACTAAAATGCATAGCAGGGAAATTCAATGTCATAATGTTATTTTTCCTAACCAATGAGCTGTCCGTGAGATTTAGGTTTTAAAAAGAGTCAGAAAGAAATGAAAGTGAAGGTTTGCTATAAGAAATGCTTAGCACCTAGAATAAGAAAGAGCTAATTGAAACTGGCCTATCATTAGGGTGCCGCTAGGATGTTACCATGAATACAGACATGGTAGGGTAAGAAACACCATTCTATGGAGTCTAAACTACAAGCCAGTTGAGTTTGTTCATTAGGACACCTAGCACAGAATGTGACAGAAACTAGGGAATGGGAAAAGGCTAAGTTATACCACTCTGTCTAGCTAAGCCCCACATACCTTGATTGCAATTTGTCTTCAGTTCCTGTTCTTAAGGTGGGGACTTGCTACTGTTTGCTACTGATACACTCCAAGTCTCTCTGTTTACTACTTCTTTTTTTTTATTTTTAATTAAATCATAGCTGTGTACATTAGTGCAATCATGGGGTACAATGTGCTGGCTTCATATACAATCTGAAATATTTTCATCCAACTATTCGACATAACCTTCATGGGATTTTCTCTTATATGGTATGAAAACATTTGTACCCTGCATTTTTACTACTTCTTACTACCTCTGGATAATAATTCCCAACATCTATCTCTAGCCTCTGCACTCAACTACTAATTTCCATATCAATTGCCAACTGAACATCTACTCACATATAACTAAGGAACATCCCCTTCTAGTATGGCTGAAATAAAACCAACATAGCTAATATGGAAATGGTAACCCTAAATTTCTTCTCTCCCTGTTGTCCACCTCAGTAAATACCTGTAACATTCACCTGTTACTGAGCTCCTAAACCAGCAAGCTCTCTTTGTTCCTTTCACTCACTCATTACCTGCTTGCAACCTGTGAGTCATGTTGACTCTGCCTCTAAAATGTACTCCAGATCTATCCCCAGGCTTCTCTGTCTCCAACTGCACTTTGTTCTAAACCACTGACAGCTCCAGCCTGGAAAGCATCAAAACTGATCTCCCAGTTTTCACTCCCATCCTGCTTTCTATATATTTCGTAGTAGCCAAAGGACTGTTTAAGTCAAAATCAGGTGAGGGCATTCTGCTTCGTTAAACCCTCTAGTTCATGTTTTTCAACCTTTTTTATCTCATGACACACTTGAACCTAGAGTTAAACTTCCATGACACACTCTTAAATTATAATGATCAAAAAGTAAAGAGGGGGTCAGAACAAAAAGAATATTCTTGCATGCTCTGAACTTCTTTCAAAAATAATTTAAAAAATGATCATTAAGCACTTTCCAGGCACCCCTCAGATCACTGCTCTGGTGACTTCCCATTGCCATTAGGCTAACCTCCCTGGCCTAGCAAGTGGTCCATCTCACTCCCTCCTACCTCTCTAACTTTGTTTTTTACCATTCTATTCTTAGTTAGACTAATCTTTCTGCTGCTTGAATATAAGTTCATCTAAGGCCTATGTGCTCACTCTGCTTCTACATAAACATCCCTCCTGTTCCTTGCACAGCTGGCTGTCTGTGTTATTCAGGACTGCTCTTCCAATCTAAAGTATTCCTCCTTAGCAAAGTATCTCTAGAATGGAAGAAAAAGTATCAAATGTATACACCCCTAATATGAGACAAATTCTTTATCGTTCAAGTTAAGGCTACAACCCATTTATTGCACAGGAAGATGGGGTAAAGGGGAGAGGGAGGGAAGGGGAGGGAGAGGGTGGGGTGAGATGGGACAAAGGGTGAGATCACACGTGTGGTACATATTCGAAGGGTCAGGAGAAAACTTCTAAATACAGATCAAAAATGTTTTCACATAGTAAACGAGAAAATCTTATGAATGTTATGTCAATCAGGTTGATAAAAATATCTCAGATTGCATGTGAAGCCCACACACTGTACCCCATGATTGAACTAATGTACACAGCTATGATTCAATAAAAAATAAATAAATAAATAAA
>CAUYON010089623.1:0-31541 GCA_963573935.1 Arctocebus calabarensis | reverse complement strand
ACTGGCCATGTGTTTTGGGGCAAGTTGCTTAACTTCTCCATTTCTTCTGTAAAGTGGGAACAAGAAAGCCCACCCTAACAAAGAAAAGACTATAATACTATGTCTGCTGCCCATTGTGACTCCAATAGCAGGCCAAGCTATTATTCTAAGGCCCTTTTTCCCTCCAAACTCTTACATAAGTGCCTGCTTGCCTATGTGCTAATTTAAGATTGTCTGTAAGGATAACGTAGACACAGGATTCACTAACAATAGGTAATGACTCTTGATTATTTTTTCCTGGATAAGAAAATGGATTAATACGAATAAATAAATATGTAGGATGGTTCTCAGAGCATGGAGCATGGCTTTCTCTATCATCATTCTCACTTTTGAATTTTCATATGTAAAACGTCAATGTTTCGCTTCATCCCTTTGCATCTTTGCAGAGTTTCTGGTTGCATTTATTGTTATTCATAACAAAAGTACTATATCTGTTCTCTGACTAAACCCCAGAAAATGTTTACCCCATCCCCATACTTTGTATAACACTCCCAAGTGTAAAGATATCATTATGTTTGCCTTTCCAAGTTGCACTCCAATATTATGACCATTGTTTTTCCAGCTGCCAATTTCTTTTGTGTTATGTTGGAATCCTCCTTGGAAGAGCAATAATTCAGGTGATGCCTTTGTTTCCTGTGACACACATAGCAGGGGTGATGTCATACCGTGGTCAGTTTGAGGTGGGCCTGACACCAGATGGTCCAGGAGCTCACGCAGTCAGAAGAGGTGGAATTGTCTGCAATTAACTGCAGCATCAGTACCAAGCTTCCTATTTTTTTTTTTTTTAATTTGCCTGTGTCATTTCCAGCATCACTGCAGTACTTTTAGGAAATGTATCCCTCCCACTCTGTAGACGGAAGGGACTTCAGGAGCATTATTTGTTTAATTTTAGTTTGTTTGTTTTTCAGATTTCTTCTGCCATCATGGCTTTTAAGTGAGTCAATAAAAACAATACTGTCCAAATGCAATTTACCTGCATCTTTTGATCTCTTCTTAGAAAAACTCATTAACGGTAGTTCTTGAAATTTTTGATTCATGGGTTTTATTGAGGTAAATAAAGCACTTTCCTAAAATATAGTGCAAACAATTTCAAGATGGCCATTGATTCCATTTTGTAAGAGAACCTACCCCTGTCTGTAACCCTGGTCTGCCCTTACCGAGCTGTGCAACCTGCTGAACTTTCTCATTTTCCATCTTTAAACCAAATTGTGTTTACAGAAAAATGAAGAAATTGAACTAGAAGGCTTCTAAGGCCTGTTTTAGCACTGTTATAGTATAAAGTAAGAGAAGATAAACTGAAAATGCACAGAACTGGGCAGGTGGCAAATAAACGCACTGTGGATTATAGAAGCTTAGGAAATTTAAATGATGTGCCCTTTAGACTAGAATCTGGGTATCCAGGTCCCCTCCATCCCCCTCAGTGATGGCGATCTAGGTCATGGCTTGTGTTTTGTAGAGCAATGCTTCAATCTTTCCTGAGTCTTTTGCCTGGTGCTCAGAGTTCCACAGTGCTCACCTCTCACCTTTTATGTTCTGCATCATCTTTCATCACTATTGTTCTAATTGCTTGTATTTACACCTGATCAGAGTGGTATTATCATGCCTCATTTCTGTTTCTCACGCTCCTGTCTCTAAGACCCTGTCCATGCCAATCCTTGTGCTTGTTCCATCTTACCTGGCAAGGACCAAAGGTGAACATTTTATTCATTTTCCACATCCTCTCATTTTGAAGGTTTCTCACTCTTATTGTTTTTTGTTTGTTTGCTTGTTTATTTGCTTTTGCTGCACAATTTAATGAACAGAGGAAACATAACTTTTGCTGGCAATCTGGGTCAAATTTGTAACAATAGAGTAGTCTTCGGGAGACCTTCAGTTTAGTAGGGACAGTTTTATAAGAGAGTGATAACAGGAGAATTAAAACGACCAAAGACTGAATAGGAAGTTAGGAGCTGAAGGCAAAGTTTAGTGTGGTCAGTACTGATGAGGGCTCAGCTGGCATATATATATTTTTAATCATAATAACATCACCATTACTTGAGTATCTCCTACAGATAAAATAGCTAGCTTAAATATTTGACATGAAGTGTGAACTCTCTGGAGCTGATGTACTTGTTTATAGTCTATTCCTGTAATTGGCTATGTGTAACAATGGACAAGTTACTTAATATTTTGTACCTCTCTTTTTTGTTTTGTTTTATAAATGGAAATAATAAGACAGAACTTATAGGATTATTGTAAACTGAAAAGGCAGCTGGGGTGAAGTAACAGCTTGTCCTAGACTCTGTGATCTTCAAAAATGTTAATAAGAGCCTAGTATATAAAAAGTGCTCCATTAATCATCATCATCATGATCACATAATCATTGTTGTTGTAATTATTCTTTATATCAACCTTACGAGATAAGAATATTTACTATCTATGGTTTACAATGAAATATATATAGTTATTTCTTATTTGTTTTTTACTTGGAGTGAGTATGTGATGTATTTGAACTTGGTAAAGACAAAAAGGTTTAGGTACATAATATGTTAGGAAAAGGAAAATTAGAGAATTCATGCTTGATCCTTTGCCAGCAAATCATAGAAAGGGATAGGACACCTTAGAATTCTAGAAAATAAGATCCCAAGATGTGACCCACTGAGTCTAGCTCTGGCCATCCTTCCTGGTGGGCGCCTGTGAGATTTCACTTCCCCGAGGCTTCAAGCTGAAACCATCTTCTAAGATTGAAAGCATGGAATCCAACCCTGCCCCTAAGCGCTGAGGTTCTTTTCCTGCTGATCAATTCTGACCTTCTGTTTTGAAGTTTAAAAGCCTACAAAGCCTCCCTGGACATCAAAAAGCTCTTGCCAAATGCCATTTGGGCAATTTAAATGCAAATGAATAGGCAATGTTTGGACTGCATCCAGACTACTTGCATGTATTTTCCCAATCAAAAGGCGAAGCTGGGCAGGAGTAACCCTGGACTGGATGGTGTCAAATTATTAATAAAATTTCACTGGATGTTTGTGCAAAGTGGCAATGTAGATTTTATTCAGACTATTGCAATAGGTGAGAAAGACTTTAGGACAGTATTGAGCTCAACTCCCCTGAAAAAGGCCAGGCTATTATTTAACACTGGAGCTACCTAGTGGAAAATTGCTGAAGAGATTAGTGGTCAAGGTGATTGGGCCATCTGTGTTTGCTAATTGCCCCTTTCTAAGTTAGGTTCCTATCCTCCCACCCAAACTGGAAGACAGGGAGGCTATAGTCCTTGTTTACATGCCTTGATTACACGTTTCCCAAATTTTTAAGGAAGGCATCCGTGGGTTATAAAATATCAAGAAGTTAGAAAAAAGTTTCTGCAAATTAGCAGAGGAGGAATTTACAATTATAAATTTTCTAAATCGAGTGTTTTAAGGGTCAGAAAGAAACATGTCTCAATTTAGTCAAACTGAGAGAATATTAAAGCCGCCTTGGTCAGTGGGCTTCAAAACGTTTACAAGAAATAACTCCTGTCTTTGGATACTCAGAATCTGAACATAGACTGCTTGGGTTTCAAAATAAGTCAAGGTAAACATTTGAATCTAAGAAATGATTTATATCAAGGACATATAGAAAAGAGAGAGAGATATATGTCTGGAGGAAAAGAAGAAATCAGATTTTTATTTCTAGCTTTACTATTATATTTGGATAAACTTGGATAAATTCCATTCATCTTTCTGGGCCTCAGTTTCCTCATCAATAAAATGAGGTGGCTGACCTCTGACCTCTTGTAAAGACCATTTCAAATCTCTTACAGTCTCTGTTCATATGACTCTATACCATTCTGGTGAGGAGAAAATCACTTAAGAGAGGGTATCTGCATTTCTTTTAAGGATAAACTTTGTCAAAACTCCTATTTAGAACTAATCAGAGGTTGTGAAAGGGAAAACCTGGAATCACCTGACTGGGAGAGGCTAACACTGAAGGAACCGAATTCTTCCGAGTGTAAAAATAAGAAGGAATTGGCTTCTCTTTATTTCTTGGAAAAACTATATTAGGCCCCAGAAATTTAGTGAAAAAGACAATAATATTCATAGCTAATCATCTTCTAGTACTTTTGAAAATGTTCCGGGCAGTAAGCATTATATCTATAGAACTTACTTAATCTTTAACATAATTCTTAGTGATAGGTTTTGTTATCTCCATCTTACAATATTTTTCCTTTCCTCAGGATCTCACAACTAGAAAGGGATGACCTTGAGCTTCAACCCCAGGTAGATTGAGTCCAGGTGGTATGGAAAAGACTTTAAGGACAGATCACAGGCACATGAGAGTAGTAAAATGCTCTGGAACAGAGGAAGAAATAGCTGTTCGTTAATTGTAGCTGAACTGCTTTCAGATGCCCAGTGTTAAGCTGCCTGTTCTTGATGTTTTCTTTCCTCTTCATTATTCCTAAGTTTTCAGGAAAGATAAGAGAGGTGATCCTCCAAGGCATTGCGTTAGAGGTGTCTGGACGATGAAGCATTGGCGCTAAGATTTAAGGATGGACTGAAGCTGAATCAGGACACAGGAGAAGTGAAGTTGAGGGAGAACATGGGCCATGCAGAGACGGCAGAAGTGGGAGGGCTGTTGAGAAGGAGAGGGAGCCTACAGGCCACTGGAGCAGATGAAGGAAAAGTAGGGAGAAAACACTTAGATTGGGCAATGAAAGAAGCCCATGGGACTATTTTTTTTTTTTATTAAGTCAAATACACATAGATCATGAATACATTTATGCATATATGGGATACAATGTGGTGTTTTTTTTTTTTCTTTTTAATAAATTCTGATGTGGTTACATCAAACCAATCAACATAGCTCTCACCTCATTTACTTGATTATTGTGTTAAGACATTTATGTTCTACACTTGACAGTTTTGATGTAAACACCACCACCATGCAGGAAATATCTAGAATCATGAGAGGAATCCTGGGCCCAAAAGATCGTATGGTGTGGAGTCTACCACATCCATCCTTGAAAAGAACAAGTGATCTAAAGCTGCCCATTTGGTTTAGGAATATTTGCATTATAGAAAACTCTGGAACTGTTTTGCAAAATCACCTTTCTGAATCCTCACCAATCTTCAAAGATCAGTTCAAATCTATCGTTGATCATAAAGTTTTACTTATCCTTCCAGTACCCATTGATTTCTGCCTTCTTTGAACTCCAGAGGCTTAGAGGCTTAACTGCTCACTCTCACACTCACTTAAATTTTTTTTAAATTTCAGAATATTACAGGAGTACAAATGTTTTGGTTTTATGTATCGCTTTTGTACTGCTTGAGATTAATTGTGCATTATAAATTAACTCCTTTATGTAAGGCTGTTATTCTTTCAGCCTGATATATAGAACTTGTCTTTTTAAATGTTTTATTTTTTATTTTTGTTAGATAGAGTCTCACTCTGTTGCCCAGGCTAGAGTGCCAGGGCATCAGCCTAGCTCAGAGCAACCTCAAACTCCTGGGCTCAGCTCTCGTGGCTGTAACTACAGGTGCCGGCCACTCACGCCCTGCCAATTTTCCTATTTTCAGTAGAGACAGAGTCTTTCTCTTGCTCATGCTGGTCTTGAACTCCTGACCTCAAGCAATGCTCCTGCCTCAGCCTCCCAGGGTGCTCTAGGATTACATGTGTGAGCCACTGCACTCATCCCACGAAACTTTTCTTGGTCTCATTTTTTTTTTCCCAAAAAATATTTAGTGCTAGATTGGGCTCAGGTGGTTGTATCAAATCTACTTGATCATGCATTTATCTAGCATTTCCAACTTAGAAGCCTCATACAATTTTATAGAAGGTTTTCATAAACTCTGCTGATCGATTAGATGCTTCCTAGCTATCTACCTATTCTACCCTTAAAACCAATAAAGAATTTGAGGTATATTTTTGCTGATGTGTGGCAAACTCAAAATCATGTATCTCTCTAAGATCTATACACACACACTCATACTCACATACAAACATATGCATGCATGCATATACATTATAGTTTAAAAGTGTCTTCCAAAGTTCATGTATTGGAAACTTAATCCCCGCGGTAACAGGGGCAAGAGGTGGGATTTTTATTTATTTTTTTTTTTTAGAGACGGAGTCTTAACTTTATCGGCCTCAGTAGAGTGCATTGGCGTCACAGCTCACAGCAACCTCCAACTCCTGGGCTTAGGCGATTCTCTTGCCTCAGCCTCCCGAGTAGCTGGGACCACAGGCGCCCACCACAACAGCTGGCTATTTTTTGTTGCAGTTTGGCCAGGCCAGGTTTGAACCCGTCACCCTAGGTATATGGGGCTGGCGCCCTACATACTGAGCCACAGGAGCCGCCCAAGAGGTGGGATTTTTAAGAGACTATTAGGTCATGAAGACTCTGCTTTTATGAATGGATTAATTTTATTATCACAGGTATGGGTTAGTTATCATGGGAGCAGGTTCTTTATAAACAGATGACTCACTTCATCACTCACTTTATAAACAGTAAGGCTCACTTCTTATGCCCTGCCTTTCACCATGGGATGGCACAGCAAGAAGGCTCTTGGCAGTTGCAAACTCCTTGATCTTAAACTTCACAGCCTCTGAAATAGTAGAACATAAATCTCTGTTCTTTATAAACTACTCTACTTCAGGTATGCTAATGTATCAGCACAACAAACTAAGAACAAAGGTGTATACACACACACATACACACTACGTGTACAAATGATACAGGTCATCTAGGGTGTGTTTAATCCCAAGAGCACAGATACAGGAACACGTCCTGAGGTGAGCACAAGGGAAACATTGAAACAACATCCTTTCTCTATGCCGCTGTGCTTTGATTTTGCGTAATGCGTTGTGCTTCAGGTGCCAAGTTCTAGACACAAGGAGAATTAGCGGAATAGCATCAGTAAAGGGTTTTAGACTCCTCAGAGGAAGTTCCCCAGCCTCATTAAAGATAATATTATTCCAGTTATAGAGTTTAGTTAAAAACAAAAAAAAATAATGTTTCCCTGTCTTTATTGCTAATTTCTCTGGGTTTGGCAAAGAGGGCTGTGTTCTGCATTCCCAGCCCCTATCACATTCGTAGTTCACAGCACTACACCAGAGCACCTATCAGTACGGATTGTAGCGATAAACAGGCATTTATCCCTGAGTATTTTTGTGCTTTTATAGCTCTTTTCACTCTGCACTTTATTTCCTATGAACATTTCTGTATTTCTGATTGAATTGTCAGTACCTTTGTGGTAAAAGACTGTATAGTCTTGTTCACTAATTTTTTTCACAGGAACTAGCACAATGTTTAGCATATAGAGAGTGTCATACATAAATAATGAATGAATGAATGAGCGCTTAATACAAATTAGTACTGAAAGATTAAAGGAACCCAGATGCTCAACAACCTCTGTATTCGGATATCAGGAGTCTGTGAATTTAACCAACAAACGTTTTAAGAATGTAGTTGAGATATGCCACCTTCCCTGCTGAGGGACCTTGCTTACCACAATGTGCCTGTTTCAGAGGGCCCGACACCTCAGCCTGTGAAGCCCCTAAGGCTGGCTATCTTTTTGTTTTTACCTACTTCCAATCTCTCCTCCCAGGTTCATTCTGTTTCAATTACTCTGATTTCATTGCATTTGTTTGTTTGTTTGTTATTTGCTACCAATTTTTTTTTAAAATTTCAAATTAATACGAGGAGCAAATTTTAGGTTACCTTGTTCTCACTTCCAAGGTAAAGTTCAAGTTGCAGGAGAGCGTCTGACCCAGGGGGTGTGTTAGATACCCTGACATGGTACACAGTAGGTGAGATCCCACCAAATGCCTTTCCTCCTCCTGCCAATCGTCCTTCCCCCTCCCCTCCCCTCTCTCTTCTCGTCCTCCCCCTTGCTAGACTCTATTTGTGTTTTATCATTTGTACGTGTTTATATATCGGTTTCATATTAGGTTTTTTGTTAGTTTCTTTTCAGTTTTTGGCTGGGGCCAGGTTCAAACCCACTACCTCCTGTCTATGGAGGAAGCACCCCACTCCTTTGAGCCACAGGCGCCACCCTCATATTAGTATTTTTTAAACATACCACACCCTCTTCCAACCTGAGGACTCTTGTACCTGCTATGCCCTCTGTTGGAGGAGCTCATTCCAAGATGCTCTACCTTTTCATTGAGTCAGTTTCGTAGGTCAGAAGGGACCATCACAGAAAGGTCCTTGGGGACCATGCTAGCTTCACCTATTATTTCTAAACATGGTACTCTCTGTTTGCACCACTCTGCTTAAGGGACTAAAACTGCAGGGTCTAGGTATATTGTGTTCACCACTATACCCCCACTTCTCACCAGTGTGCCTGCCACTTGTTGGATGAATCTATCAACTTAAGACCTTACATTCTGAGTACAGAGTTCTTGGCTGGCTGCTTATACTATGAGACTATGCATTTGCCCAGTATATGCGCACATTTCTGATGTAGAGGGATTTAACTTGGCAGAGAGCATTGTTGAAGTCGCTTTATGTATGGTGCATTATTATTCAATTGCATTTCCCCTGGTGAAAAGCTGGCAGGCTGTTCCTCTGTGACAGATGTGCTTGCTTTGGTTGAGTCACCACCACAAGGCGTATTATCAGTTTTACTAATGTTTACTCTTTTATACTCTTAACAGGTAGCATGATTCATCCAGTTCCTATAAGTCAGACGCCTACATAAATCTGCATTATGGGATGGTGCGTGCACACAAGATTTCATCCAAGGGAGGAAAACGTGGACAACATGACTATTGCATGCAAAAATAATATGTGCAAACATAACCACAGAGAAAATTAACTTTTGTATCTGAGGGCACCCAGACACATTTATTCATAATCATCTGTTTCCATAGCATCATAGATCTAAAGGGTCGGAATAGATCTTTTATTAGTTAGAGGTAAATACCAGTGTGCCAATCTGTGCTAGGCTTGGCATAATTTGAGACCTCTGGTGATAGTTTTTATATTTAGATTTCTGGGTTCAAAATTTAGATATTCTTTTTCA
Source organism: Arctocebus calabarensis (assembly GCA_963573935.1). Lineage (NCBI taxonomy): Eukaryota > Metazoa > Chordata > Mammalia > Primates > Lorisidae > Arctocebus > Arctocebus calabarensis. The sequence continues at coordinate 22,521 of CAUYON010089623.1, read as the reverse complement.
GGGAAACTGGGGTGGGCCTGGGCATCTGCATTTAATTTCTAGCAGCTCTGTAGCCGTGGTTTTGGTAGGTAGCCAGATTTGGGAACCCCTGTTTTAAACCAAGTGTCCATAAAGTGGGCAGTTCAACCCTGTTTCATTTCACATGTCGGCTCTGGTCAATTGATGTGTTTTCTTAGGCCCTGTGTTTGGAAAGATTCTGAGGCAACATAATGAATAATGATGCAATTGGCAGCTGACATTTTTAATGAGCTTGTATGGGTGGTTGGCAGTGGGCTTGCCGAGTATTTGATGACCCCAGTGTTGTCCACTGCATAACGTCAATGCCCCTTACAGTGTCTCTGTACGCCGACCTCTTAGTGAGTCTTGGAACATTTCCAGTGAAAAGAAATTCATAGCGCTCTAAGGGCAACATATTCTATCTCCCCATGGCTCTTTCTTATTTGAAATACAACTTCCTTTGCTGAGAATTTCATTCAGATCACAATTTTATTTCTCAGGGCCAGGCAAAAACAAGTCTGCCCCTTGTGGTCATGATGACTCTTGAGCTATTATGAGCCTGTGATGAGACTACCATAGCTCAGGTCCCATCTACTCTGACATAAACAGTTTCATTCTTTTTATGTTGAGTCACTGACCCTCTTCTCAGCAGGGGTCATTCTCTCCTAGACCTGCTTCAGTTGTATCATGTCCGATGATGAATGTGCCGAACAAAACTCGATATGATTCTCCAGTCCTGGCCTAAGGATCTTTACAAACAGGAGGTTACCACTGCCCGCAGTTTAGTAGACAACTAATTACTGATTTAATTACTGTAGTCTTTTTTATCAGGCAGTACTGCTGACTCAAATTGAGCTTACTTTTGACAAGATTAATTATATTTTATTTATTTTACACATGTTTTGATGTCATCCCTCTTTTTTCTTGCTTCTGTATTTGAGTATTATGGTCTCAAGACATAAATTCCATATTTTATTTTCTGTTTAAATTTTATCTTTAAACAGTAAGTCATTCTATATTGCTTGAGGATATTCAGTATATTGATAAAGCACTCAGAATATCTAGTTAAGCAGACGAGTTTGAATTGTAATGTTGCTTCTAGTAGAGGACTAGAGAATATTTCTTGAAACTTCACATTTTAATTTTTCTTTATTTTTAAAATGTGAAAAAAATAATCTACTTTCAAGGGTTGTTGGGTTATAATATTCCCAAAATGCTAGTGTGGAGTAAGAATTCAGTAAGTAGTGATTGTTACAATTTGCTTCTCCTGTCATCCAATTCAACTGGTTGGTGATTCTCAGAGCTTTCCAGTACATGTAATGTCAAAATTGTGACTTCGTTTACACTTTCCTGAATTTATCAGTACAAGTGAAATGTATTCATTGCCTACTTTATGCCAGACACTCTGCTAAAGTGTCAGGGGATGCCCTGAGGAATGTGGCAAACAAAATTCCTATAACTGTGGAACTCACAGTTCAATGGGGAAGGATAGATGAAGTAAATAATTATGTTCATGTATCCTAAGAGCTGCAATAAAAAAAAAAAATAGCGTTTGTCCAGAGACTCGTGTATCTCCACTCGTGTCAACTGTTAAAATAAAACATATATTGGAAAAGAGTATAGGCTATCTCCTATCTCCACTTTGCTTATCTCCCTAAGTCTCAGAAGAGCTAGGAGATTAATTGATGCCAACCTCCATGTTTGAAACCAGCATACACATTTGCTGCATAGGAAATACTTGCAGCCTTTCTGGACTGTAAGCCCCCTGAAGTTAAGTTTCCTCCTTCATTATTTGCTATATTTTTAGTACCAACTACAATGAATGGCATAGGCCATTCACTGGTTGAATGAATACACCCAGCCATGTGTTTCAAGCACATGATAAGCATGGGCGTGGTTATTCACTAACCTGAAGATTATTCTGAAATCAGCACACTGAGTAAGAAAGAGTAAGAAAGGGTCAGCCTTGCTTGCTTTATCCAGTCAGTTCTACTTCAATATCCTTGAATCCCTGTGCATAATAATGAGTGAACACAGATATATGACAGTTTAAATTTTTTAATTTGATGCAATCTGCACTTTAGCATTTTTCTTTTTAAAGTAAAATGGGCAAAACCTGAGTTTGCCTGTCTCTGCGTCTGCGTGTGTGTGTGCACCCACCCTTGTGTTTAATGAGAGTCTCTGTCTGGGCAGTGGTGATGGACGCCCTCTGCAGGTCTCTTGGGCCATAACACCTGTCCGGTAAACGAGGTCGCCACACTCAGGAGGCCCAGCGTGAATGCAGTGAGGTGCAATGAAAAGTAGTCTTGTCCATCGTCTTCTGACCCTCCATCTTTCCGGGGTGTCCTATGTGTCTCTCCATCACTGCACATATCTCGCTTGCTCTGATGAATAGATGAATTTATTAAATTCTTTACATAGACAAGAACAAACAGACTAAAAGTCCACAGCCTAACTAGTGTTTCTCCAGAGTTCTCCAGGCAGGCTACTCCAGAGACTCAAAGAAAGGGAGGGTGCAGGAGCAAAGCCCTGTGAACTTACTAAGGGTGCTCACCTGTGAATATTTAATTGTTCAAAATTTGAGGTCTAATTGTGAAACAGGCATTGTGCTATAAGGGGCAAGGAGGACAAATGTCTCAGATATGTGCACTGCCTTTATAATTTCTGAGCTTCTCATGTGTGGCTTGGTCCAGTTACATGTAGAGATTGGGAGAGTGGACCTCGGCAGGGGAAAGAGCTGACTCCGGGACGGAGCTCAGCTAATGGGTAATGAAATATGTAGGGAGGCAGAAAACCAAACACTTCACTTAGTTGCCAGACAAAATTGTGACTGTAGGCTAAGTAAAGGAAGTACCCTGTGCCGACAGAGCGCAGAGAAGGGATGTCTCAGAGAAGCGAAGTCCCTATAATCAACAAGACAGCTGTACGGTTTCATCAACATACCCCACATTCTGCTGTGTACAATGTGCCCCTAAATATAACGCACACCCATGTCTCTGCCTCAAACTTTCAGGAAAAGAAAACTTTCATTTTGAGTCTTTCAAAAATTGATAACGTAAGAATTAAATTCCAAAACGTGATTCTCCCAGGCTGCTGGGAGATTTGTGGCATGTTTTGTTTGTGTCCTCATGCTTAAACCTTCTCTCTTCATAAGTTAAAGCACCATTTAGGTGTCCCTGGAAATCATCAATGTTTTTTTCTCATGCATTCCTTTCACCCTCTTCTTGAATCCTCTTGGTGGAAGCAGAGATCCTTGGAATCCAGGTCTAAACCCCCTGCCCCACCTCTGGCCACTTTAGAGGTTTCCCTCACATGTCCTTGTCTGTCTTGGCATTTAAAGAAGCTTTTCTTGCTGTTGCCTGGAAATCTGATGACACTGTCTATGAGAGGAGGTTCAAGGGGTCTCTCAGCAACTCTGTCTCCATGCTCCTTAGAAAATTTAATAACTGTTACAACAGTTATTTGTAAAAATATCAGCTAGATTTCTAGCTCCCACTTAGTGCATGAAGAGAAAAAGTGCTATTTCACATGCTTCCTAGAGTTATACTTTTAATGCATAAGCTAAATAAAAGAATTAAAAACATTTACATAAATATGGAATTACCATTACCCATGTATAATGAGCATCCTTCTATTTCCTTCAAAATTGTGGGCAAAGGAGTGTGCATTGTATGTGACATATATGGTAAATTAACAGATGATAGGACTCATAGAGAACTGCAGTCTTGGGCAGTTTTTAAGTTAAAATTTTTTTATTTCAAAATATTTAGGGTGTATACATTTTTTAGTGACATCCTTTGCTTTAGAAGAATCAATATTTTCAACATGCTGTACAACGTTGATATGTATAACACATTTTAGTATAGTAAGGTTCAATTTGAAGACATGATTTTATGTTGTTTTGCTCCACTTTTGCAGTTATTATTCTGGTGTAAAAGACACTTGTCCATTTAGCACATCATCACCCTCACTGGAGCAACTGAGTGTTTTGCTCATATTCAAGCTAGATCCTTGGAAGTTTCCCTGGAAGACCTCAAAACATTATGCCAAGTCAAACATCAAACCAATTAGAATAAAATTCCTACTCATTTACTTCCACTTAAATTAGGAGGGTTCAACTTTTATACATTTTTTTGTGTCTATTAAAAGTAGGACTATATTTTTCGATATTTCTGAAAGTTTGAAAATTGTTGATGTAAAGACTTCAATGATCTCTCTCCTGCTCTGTTTAACATCGCCACTTTTATTTTTATTTATTTATTTTTTTGCAGGTTTTTTTTTGCTGGGGATTTGTTTACCCTCTGGCATTTTTTGGATACCTCAAAATATGATTACTCAATTCTCTTTCTTAAAGTCAAAGTCACAAAAAAGTATTTTGTATCCTCAGAGAAATCAATTAATTTGCCATCTTTAGTAAAGGTGTCCTCTGGTATTTGTGTTGTATCTCATTTTATTAGTTTATTATATTATATTATATTATTATTATTATATTATATTGTTTTGGCCGGGGCTGGGTTTGAACCTGCCACCTCCAGCATATGGGGCCAGCACCTTACTCCTTTGAGCCACAGGCACCGCCCAACATTGCCACTTTTAAAAAAGATAGACATTGATGCATTTCCTTTTGCAAAACAGAATTTGAGTGTTCACCTATTTAGGTACAATTCATGTGATAGGTAATAAGGAAGAGAATTAAAAAATAGATCCAGACTAAACTGACAGTTCTAGAATGTCTATATAATCATAGCTATTATTTACATGAAGTTTGCTTACTATGTGCCAAGTGCCATTCAAAGCTTCTAACATATATTAACTCATATAATCATGATAACAATCATGCATAGTAGATATTATTAACTCCTGATTTGCAAATAAGAGAAAAAAGGCACAGAAAGGTTAAATATCTTGCCTAAGCCATTTGGTTAATAAGATGCAGAGCTTATGACTTCATCTCTGCAGGCTGCTTTCAGAAAATACACTTAGGTTACTAAGTTACCTACCCTGAGTCTCCACTTCAGGAGCAGAAAATGTGTCCTGTACTGACAGCAGTATAAATCCTCATTCACTTTCCTCTCTGGTGCACACTATCCATTTATTCATCCATTTGTTTGTCAACCATTTATTCAGTATTTACTATTACTGCAACTTCCCTTGGATCTTTCCTTACTTCCTGATGTTTGTTTAAATACAATTTCATTAAAAAATTAGTTTCAGTGAAACCCCTTGTATCTCACAGTAATAATTCCCTAAGAGGCATACAAAACATTAAGTGATTCAAATCACTGTGAACCCACATCCTCTATGGATTAATTCACTGATGAACAAATGGGAACCAGCTTTTATGAAATTCAAATGTTTATTGTAATCCAAGGCTACTCTCCTGGAGTTTTCTGCTCACAGTTCTCACAGACTCATCTACTCAATCTGAGCGGCCTTGGAAATCATATAGGCATAATGAAAACAAAACAATACTTTCAGTTTCCTGTAATGAAAGAGTAGTCTATATTTAAAACAATGAAACTATATAAGTATACCTCAAAATAGGATTACTCTATTCTCTTTCTTAAAGTCAAAGTCACCAAAAAGTACTTTGTAGCCTCAGACAAATCAATTAATTTGCCATCTTTAAGAAAGGTGTCCTCTGGCATTTGTATTGTATCTCATTTTATTATTATATTAAACCAATAATAGCATTCCAAACATTCTGTTGGCAGACATCAATAAAAAAAAAAGACAGCATCCTGTGTTAAAAAAAAATCTTTCATTATGTATGACCAAAATGCCATTTATTTTGCAATGGTGAAATGTATTTGTACATTTTACACGTGTGATGTGAATCATTTTAAAAGCCATAATCACAACACAGCAGATGCTAATAAATTTTCAATCTGTTAGGCTTTATTTTCTAGAGAATGGATTTGATTTGTGACACAAATGTTACATGGGTGATCATTTTTAGCCATGGAGATTATGGGAGGTCTGATATGCTAACCTCTGGGGTGTTTTTTACATCCGATAATGTTTGCAGAGAATACACTTGCTAGGGTACCGTGCTTCACTGCAGAGGGCTCATTCACTTGTCTGGAGCCCTGATAGGACTTTCTTTCCAGCTTTATGGTATTTGTTGGGCCTCTTTATCAAGAACCTGAATCCTAGGGAGGACACCAAACAATCAGGGTCATCATCCTGAACTATCAGCTTTTCTCTCCATGGTTTCCTTATGAGCAGTGGACTCCTGCCCGATACCTACATTGCTCTTATAGTTCTGTCAGTCCTGGCAGCTAATCAGTTAATTGCAGCTGTTCACTTTTAGTTCTGATCTCTGGACCCTGACTTTGGCTCATGTACTGGTAATGACATACAGTTTGGCACATCTCAATACGCTCCTCTTTAAGTACTCAGAATACAGCCACAGTTTGAAAGAGAGTCTGGGAAGGGTCCTTCAGTACCAAGGGGCTACAAATAGAAATTGACTGGAGGCATCTTGGGAGTTTTGATCCTGGGAGAGCACACCCAACGCAAAAACAAAGAGAAGCCTATGGTATATGCAGAATCCAGACTCTAGATGCTCACCATGGGAGGGAGGGGGATCCAGAAGCTACAAGTGAAGCACCGTGGGTCAGGCAGTATACACTATAGCAAAAATCACAAAGTAAAAGACAATGATACAACATGCTAAACTGGTACCACAAGAACTTTGCTGGAAGACTTAATGCAGCCTTAACAAATTTGTATTTCTTCCCCTCCATATGACACAGTTGTCATGCTAAGGTGGCCTTAATTGTACCCATTGAATTATGACACGGGGTTCCAGCTGTTGGGGAGAAAACAGCTCTGAAAATGGAAGGCAAAGAAAGAGATTTTTTGTCCACTGAGGCCCATTTACAGAGGGGCATTACCTATTTCCCATGCGTGTAGGTTCTTAGAGAGTTTTGGAAGCCACATAAACAAAAAGCAATCACCCTGAAAGCTCTAACAGTCTTCGAATTTTACACATTTTCCTCCAAAATTAATATACACTCATATATATTTTAACAAACTGAAAGTTATTTTCTTATAATAGTGCACCCTAAACATATATTCCAGATCACTAGGGACATTTTACAATTCAATTTTTCAAGTTTGCTCTACACATCATTAATCTTGTATAAGTTAACTAAAAATTCTCCATGTAGGAGATATTTGTGTCATATTAATATATACTTTATTGTAAACAATGACACACTGAACATCTTTCAGCAAATGTAGAGTCTAAATAATTGACTCTTTTTTTGATACCAAGCCCAAAAGTATACTTCTAACAGTCCATAGCTATGGTTTTATAATTTGAAATTTATTGCACAAAATTTTTTACTCCCAAAAGAATGTAAAAATTACACTGGTGCCAAAATTATCTATGTACCAACTTCACTGTAACCACTATAGGGCTATAAATATAATTATATATATTATGCTAATATTATCATTTAATAGCTAACTCACAAGGTGTCCTACCCCTAAGTCTTAAGACATAAGACCTTTACTATATTATGTGGTGGTATAGTTGGATGGATTCCTAGAGATAATTAGCCCAATTCCCTTATTTTACAGCCCAAGACACAGAGGTCTAGAGAATACTAGTGATTTATTCAAGGTTATAGAGTGCTTTATTATGGGAGTAGGGAATTAAACCTGGTCACCTGACTCCTTGTTCAGTAACCCATTACATTACCACGGAGTCCCCTGAGCTTCTTGTGGGCGAGACCGTTTGCATACTAATCCAACTAGGTACCAGTAAGAACAGTGCTGATTAGTGCTTTATTTATTATTATTACTTTAAACCACGTATCTGTATGTTTACATTTATTTACATCGATCAAAATGATATGTAGACACTGTAGTGGATGTTCACATTTTTAATTGCTTGTTTGCTTTGGCTGTCTAGGAAATCTCCTAATGGTATTGAGATAGTCTTTGGCAACATTTTTTCTCCAACATAATATTTTTGGGGTAGGAGTGTGTGGTAGTTAGAATTCAAAATGGCTCTCTGGCAGTAGGAACTTAGCAGATGTAGGTAGGGTACTAATTCATTGATGTAAAACAGGGGGATCTTAGGGGGGTGCTAATCTGACCACACGAGCCCTTTAAAGCTTCACCTTCTGCTACTTTCTCCAGCTGGTAGCACAAAAGGAAGTCAAGGTGATTAAAAGTGAATCTGCCCTAAAATTGATGGCCTGAAAGTGGTGAAGATGACATGTCAGGGCTGGAGAGTGGTCTTCATGAGCTAAAGGTGATCTATCTGAAAGCCAGCAAGGAAAGGGTGACAGTCCCTTAACCGTAAGGAAGAAATTTCATGGACAACCTGTAGAGCTTGGAAGCAGGTTTTCCCCAGAGTGTCCAGATAAAGGCTCACCTTGGTTTTGGCCTTTAGAGATGCTGAGCAGAAAACTTAATAAACTCGCTGAGACTTCAGACCTATGGGGCTGAGAGTTAACAAACTGGTGTTGTTTTAGGCTGTTAAATTTGTAGTAATTGTTTATGCAGCAACAGAAATTAATACAGAGGATACTGCAAGGTGACTGTCTTCCCCCACAGAAGCCAAAGACATCCCTTTTCCTGGCCCCATATACTCTGCAGTGGGCATACGATCTAAACTCAACCGAACCAGACATTTCCTAGCAGATTTTGTATTTGAACACATGACACCAAGATGTTAGAAAGGATTATAAACCAGGAATTAAAGATGCATGTTCTCACATGACTCCTCCTGATACTAGACCCCTGCAGTAGCCCTGCTTGTAAGCTTTATTGGAACCCAGGTTTTGTTCCTGAATTCTAAACCTAGCACTCCAGATATCCAGGAAAGTGATACATTTCCAGTAATTGTATTTTGCTTAGATTATACCAATTTCTTTATTGGAGCCTGTAAGAAATAATCCAATTGATAGAAGTACCAAATGAAATGTAAACCAATTATTTTCTAGGTCTTACAGTCCCATTCAGTAACCAAACCAGTTTATTTTTCATCTCATTTGCTTAATGAAAATTTCCTTGGCCTCATAGTGTCACCACAATTCCTTGTCAGCCTCGTCTGCTCAGTTTCTACTCATTAATTTCTGAGGCCAATATCTGATGATCCAAGGCCTGGGGAGGTGAGACTGGTCAAGTGGCATTTTGGGAATATAGGGATGGTGCTTTAGTCAGCATTTTTAATTTTGTTCATTTCGTAGCACCTGAGAAGCATACCCCTTGGTTTTGAGGAATCATCTCTTACCTCAGTAGTATGGTTCTGCTTCAGCTGCCAGGCCCAGAATCTCTGTTCTTGTCTGACTGCACGTATGAAACCACGTATGATCACGTATGAAAAATCCTAAAACTCAACGCAGGGCCTAAGATGGGCCAATCGGATTCCCAGGATTTTTTTAGTAGATTGGTGGTAGCAACCCTTTTACTTGTCTGGTCATGTGGAACCAAAAGCCCAGAATTACATGCAGCCTATATCTCATCTTGTAGGAAAACAAAAGCAGAAAGAGAATGTAGGAAGGTAAGCAGTGATCAAAGGCAAGAGTGTAGAGAACTCCACTGACATTCATGGTCCTAAATCTCATTATCCTTCAGGGCAGCTGAATCTTGGTCTGCCTCTTAGTTTGATTCCATGAGTGGATCCATTTCCAATTTAAGTTTGTCAGGTTAGATCCCATGACTGTGGTTAGATTCTTGGGAATACAGTTCACTGCCTATGATGTTATCCCTGTCATCAAGAATGCTATGTTTTTGGACATCAGGTTTTGGGATGCTCAACTAATCATGCACTCCATCAGGATGGTTTATATAAATACATTTTTAAAATTAAACTTTATATTTTGATATAATTGTGGACATTTATGCAATTATAAGAAATAATGTAGAGAAATCTAGAATACCCTTTATAGCTTCCCAAAAGGGTAACATCTTGTATTGAAATATAGTATCACAGCCAGAATCTTGCTAATGATACTTTTAAGACAAAGAGCAAGCAAGGACCTATGACCACACAACATTATGTAAAGGAATCATACAATATGTAACCATAAAGGATAGGCCTTTTCACTCAGCAAAATTCTCTCAAGATGCATCCAACTTGTTCCATATATGCACCATTATTCCCTTTTCATTGCTGAGTAGTTGTTTTATGTATGGATGCACTGCATTTTTTAAAGCCATTGACACATTGTTTTAAGATTTTTAAAGAATAAAAACCACTATGAATATTGGTATCTTGTTATGTGAGTATCAATTTTCTTTTCTCTGGAATAAAAGCCTAGAAATGCAGTTGTTGAGTCATATGTTTAGTTTTTTTCTTTTCCTCCAGTTTTATAGGTATCATCTATTATTTTATGATATAAAACAGTTACAGCATTTCACATTTTCAGGAGCAATATGCAAATGATCCTGTTTCCCTATATGCCCACTGGCATTTTACGTTGTCTCTAATTTTTTGTTTGTTTTTTGCTTATTTGAATTAGAGTAACTCATTGTAATTTAAATTTGTATTTCCCTAATAACTAATCTTTTGCAGATTTTTAAATGGTACTCTTTTTTTGAACTATTTTTAAAATTTTAGGTTAATGTGTGGGTATAAGTAAGCAGGTCACAATATTTACATTTGTTAGGTAGAGTCCCTCTTGTAGATGTACCGCACACCCAAGAGCTATGTCCTATACCCTTACATTGAGCACATTGAGAGGACAGCAATCCCCTACCCTTCTCTCCTCTCCCCCTCCTTCCAAGTTGAATTAAACTGTGTTCTTCTCTTATGTGGGCATGTATTAGATCATCTGCTGGTTTCATATTAGTGTTGAGTACATTGGATACTTGCTTCACCATTCTTGTGATACTTTACTAAGAAGAATGTGCTTCAACTCCATCTGGATTTAACAAAAGATGTAAAGTGGGTACTTAGCTCCATTTTTTTTTTTTTTTTTGGTAAGAAAGACACCTGGCTGTATTGTTATGGGTCTCCTTCTGGACTATCTCTTCTGTTCAGTTCATCTATGAATCTATCTTTTTATCAATGTGACACTGTGTTAGACCCTAAAACTAAGTGGAGTAAGTTTCTCCTGTTTATTTATTTGCAATATTGTTTTAGCCAATCGAGGTCATTTCCTCTTCTATATGAGCTAAAGAATGAGCTAGCAAAGGTATAAAAATTAAAAAGAAAAACTTTCTTGAACTTTGATAATAACTACATGAGGCCTACAGATCATCTTGTGACTGTCAGTTTAGATTGCCATCCTTACTATGTTATGTTTTTTAATTCTTACATGGCATAGCTGTCAATTTATTTAAATCTTCTTTGATTTAATTCATTATAATTTTGTAATTTTTGCCATGGAAATAATAAACACATTTTAAGTCTGCTAGTGAAGCTAAACTTCTCTAAGTTTAAGCCACTGTCTTTTTGGCGTATTTGTAAATATCGTGCTTTCTTTTTTATTTAGTTTTAATTTGCTTATTGTTAGTATATACAGATGTGATATCATGGTTTGTTTTCATGTGTTATTCTTGTTTTCTATGACTATGCTGAACTCTTTTATTAGATCTAGTTTTAGGTACCTTCTTTTGGCTTTTCAATAATTATCTGCAAATGAGGAGAATTTTATTTATTTCATCCAAATATACATATATTTTAATTCTTCTTTTGACCTTACTATAGTGGCTATAATTTCCAAGAGTACGTTGAATAAGAGTGATAAGAGTGGATATCTCCAGCTTGGAGAGAAAGCACTTAATCTTTTACCATTAAATATGACATTAGCCATAGGAGTTTTGTGGGTACTCTTTATCAGAATGAAGTAGTTCCCTTTTATTTGTAGCAAAGAAGTCTGTTTTGCATACATGTTTTCTCACATATTAAATTAAATCATGTATTAAATCATGAATGGGTATTAGCATAAATGGGTGTATTTTTTAGCATGGTTTCTAAGTTTCTTGCCGAAACAAGAAAGTTTCTTTGAGGTTTGGGGATACTAACTTTTTCTCTTAAACTCTGCTGGGTGGTTTCCTGGACAAGCACCTTGACTGTGTTTCTGATATCCGTCTCTTCTTCAACAATACAGGATTTGGCTATTGCACAGACCCTGGGAAACACAAAACTAGCTAGACAAAGAGTCTGTTTTCACTGAACTGATAGGCTAATTGGGGAAATGCAGATGTTTGTCAGTGTGATATAGATTGGTGATTGAGGAAGTGTGCAGTGCTGGACAGCAGGCATTCAAATGGCCTCAGGGCATCGTAATAGGCATTTTGGAGACATTGGCACTTATGTAGAGTTTTATTTTTATTTTTATTTTATTTTTTTACAGTTTTTGGCCAGGCTAGGTTTGAACCTGACACCTCTGGTATATGGGGCCGGCACCCTACTCCTTTCAGCCACAGGCACCGCCCCTTATGTTGAGTTTTAAAGATAACTCTGATTTAATCAGGAAAAAAGGATAGGATGAAGAAGTCAGGGAGCTGGGGAAGACATCTGACAGGTACACAACTGTCCCAAATCTTGCAAGAATAAAACACAAATAATGAAAAGGGGCATGGAAATGTCCCAGTTGCAAGAAGAATAGGTTGCTGTAAAAACTAGGGAGTGCTGAAAGGCAGATATATTCAAGAGTAGAATTTAGTAACCCAGAATCTTGATACTATTGGAGCTAAAACTAAACAGATCCTATAGACTTTTATAGATAAGAGTTGCTTTTAACTGACACAATTCTAGGCCTACCCTGAAAGCAAAGACAGACATATAGCAATGCTTTCTGTATCTTAAGCAGCTCAAAGCACTTTCATGGACGTTATTGGATTGAATGCATCCAAAAAACTGAGTTATACATGGTCTTTATACTTCCCCTTTACAAATTCTCACTGTTCTGTAATCATGAGCTCATTCTCAAGAGAAACAAAAATGTCTTCAGGCAGAAAGTTAAGTACCTAAAAGATTGCATTCAGCTAAGAAGGATGAGAGCAGATTATATTTTCCACAAAATGGTACAACTGAACCTACTGGGAACTATTTGATGGTTAGTTCTTTGATTACTGGAATTTATTTCCTCAACTTAAATACAAGCAGATAAAACATGATTTTTCCCCCTTACTCAGTATTACTGATATTAAAGAAATAAGAATGAAGTCCACATTGCCAAATTTAACTTAGATAATTATATTGAAGAAAATCTTCAAAATAGCACTATATATGATGCCATAAAAAGGCATTTATTATCTGTCTAATAGTGAATGTTTACTGTGTGGCTGTCATTGTGCTGAGAACTATTTAATAGTGTAGATCTGTGCTGGAGTGCAGATGAGACTGACTCATGCATTTCCCCAAAATCTTAGGTGAGATTGGTATTATATATGAGATACTCGGGTAAAATACTAGTGGATGGAGATGGAGGGAGAGATGGGAGAAGTGTTTTCTCAGGAAGTGAGGGATGGTGGAGGCCTATTTCATTGCAGAGCCAAAAAGCTTGGTTAAATGTGTGAGCAAACAAAAATACACAGAAATAATTCAGTTTGGTTAGAATATGAGATTTAAGTGATGAGAAGAGAGAGAAATATTTTTTAGTTTTATATGGGAAACATTCTTACAATACTGTGACATTATCAGAATTCTGTCAATCCAACTACAAAAGGCAGATTATTTTCCGACCTACTCCTGAAAATTCTAAGTCTTCAACTTCTTAAATAAATTATCCCATATGAAGATGTCTGCTTGCCCAATTGATGCCTGGCAAAGTTGATTTTTTCCCCTTATATTGCAAGTCTTTTAAAATATGTGTAGCTTATATGTCCATTTTTACTTTGCAATGATAACAACCTATATTGTCTCCAAAGTCTTTGATTCAGAAGACTTTGGATGAGCATTCCAAAAACTGAAAATGTCTTGATTAACCTTCCAGGCAATTTTCCATCGTGTTGTTAGCAAGACACTGTATAGCCACCTTGTTCTGATATCATTCATCAGTCTTCCAGCCTCTGCAGTTTCCATAAACATACAACCAGTAAGTAATCAGTATCTCAGTGATTCACTCATTCCACACTTTCTTCTTTGTTTACAATTAATGCATCAGTCTAAGTTTAAGTAATAACCCAGTGTCATCCTGTATTTAAATCATAAATATGTCTTTCTTAGACTTGTTCAGAAACAGCAGAGAGGCTCATGATCAAGTGAACCAATTAGATTTCCTCGCAGATATTTCAAAATTTGCCACCCAAGGAGAGTTAACCATTCTGGAAGAAGCCGAAAGGAGACACTACAAGGCAGGAATATTCTGGAAAGAGGCAAAAGCCACACATCAATCAAAGTCAGCAGGGCTGATACAACCCCTGAACATCTTTTAGTGTTTAAACTATGTTTTCTTGCTTCTAAAAAGCTTCATGTAATCCTTGTTTCCTCATGTTCATATATATGCTTCTCATCTAAACATACTCTTAAGGTAAAGTTAACAATGCCCAAATGTTAGCTTCTCATCATTAGACTTCATGTCATACTGCAGAAGTTTTGAATGTGAATGCTGGAGAGAGGGAGAATAATGCGTTGAAGGGGAGGCACTGGAGCTGGCTGGGATGAGGGTTATGGTGTCTTGGGAAGGGGAACCAGTTTTTTGTAGGACACGAACATGCTCCATATGGAAGAGTAAGTTAGGGGTATGAAGGAGGCAGTGGGAATTGCTGCTGGTGCTGGGCACTGCAGCTCAGCGCTCATACAGCAATGAGGCAAGGGTGGAGCTCGCTTTCAACAGCCACAGAAATCAGGGCAATCATGAGGAGAGGGAGGAACACAGGTCAAAAGAAAAAGGAATAATCTAATAGCACAACAGAGTAACTGCAATCAACTATAAATTAGAGTACCCTTTGAAATAACTAAAGGATTAAATTGAAATGTTCCTAACACAAGGAAATGATAAAGAATTGAGGTGATGGGTGCATCCAATTACCCTGATTTGGGCAATAAACACATCATTCCTGTGTCAAAACATCACAGGTACCCTACAAATACATTTAACTATGATTTAGCCATAATAATACATTAAAAAAAACTGAGAAGAATAAGAGCAAGAGATGATTTAGGTCCTAAAAGAGGAAAGATAGGCTCTTCAATTTCAAAAGTTTGTCCTCCCTGTCATTTACATCTTTTATTTGAGTGATTATAATTATGCTTTAATTTCCCTACCCTCGTCCCCACTGCCTACACCCTAATTACCATGCACACACAATTGTTTCTGCTACTGCGGATGAATGGAAACAAATCCGGAAGGAATCCTTACTAGCTCGTTTAGGGTTGCACTTCGTGTTAACTGGTTGGGAGCAGATTAAGCTCTTAACATAGTTTAAGAGGCCAGTGGTCTCTTTGTCTTTTCAGCATTTTGGAAATTTGTAAGCAGACAGTTAATTTGCAAGAATTTTAAGTAAATGTTCATACACCCATATCTCGATTATACCATTGACATTTTATTGTAGTTGCTTTGCCACATGTCTGTCCATCCCTCTACCCATCTGATTTTCATACACTTTGAAGTAAATTACAACTAACTGTGCATTTCCTCCTGAATACTTTGGCCTTTCTATTATTATGTAGAGTTCTATATTTATTTACAGTAAAAAAATATCTTTTGATGTTTTATATAACGAAAGGTCCTTTCTTCTTTTTTCTTTTGAGATAGGGTCTTATTCTGTCTCACCTTGGCTAGAGTACAGTGGCATGATCTGATCCTAGCTCATGATAGCCTCAAACATCTTGCTCAAGTGATCCTCCTGCCTCAATCTCCCAAGTAGCTGAGACCTCAGGTATTTATTACCATGCTTGGATAATTTTTCTATTTTTTGTAGGGATAGAGGGTCTTTGTTTTGTTCAAGCTGTTCTCAAACACCTGAGATCAAGTGATCCTTTCACCTTGGATTCCCAAATTGCTAGGATTGCAAGTGCGAGCCAGCATACCCTGGCCAGTTATAAATTTGTATGCAAAATGTGCATGCAATAAAATAACCAGGTACATATTCCCTTGTAACTGAAAACTCTTATCAAAATTAAAGTATTGTATTACCATTGCCCCAGGAAGTTCCCTTATGCCTTTTCCATGTTTGTTTTTTTTTATTTATTTTATGAATGAGATTTCACTATGTTGCCCAGGCTGGATTGAAATCCATGGCATCAAATAATCCTCCCTCTCCAGCCTCCTAAGTGGCATGGACTACAGGCACATTTCACCCCACACAGCCTACTTATTTTTTTTATAAGAAAACAATAGACTTTTATTTTTGCAAAGTGGCTGTCCATTTACATTTGAGAGTTCCACTTCCTCTACTTCATCACCAGTATTTGGTTTCATGCACTTTACAGATCCTGCCATTCTTGTGGGTCTGTAATTGAATTTCACCATGTTTTTAGTTTGCATTCCCTAATGATTAATAATAGTGAAAACTTTTTCATGTGCTTGCTGGTCAATATCTTTGTGAAATGTCTGTTTATAATTTTTCTCCATTTTTATTGGAGGGTTTATTCATTTTTATAATGATGTCTTATGATGTGTAGAAATTTTAAATTTTGATGACATCTGTTACATCTGTTCTTCTTTTATGGTTATTTCTTTTTGTAGCTTGTCTAGCAAATACCTTTACTAACCCATAAGTCATGAAGATCTCCTATATTTCCCTATAAAAGCTTCATGGTATTTTAGTTCATGTATTTCAGTGTATGATTCTTTATGAGTTAAAGAATAAACTTTATGGTGTAAAGTAGCAGTTGAGTGTCTTTTAATTTTTCATGTAAATACCTCATTATGCTCGTACCATTTCTTGAAAAGATGGGTTTTGTCTATAGTAAGTTGCTTTATTATCTTTGTTTAAAATCAAGTAATGCTGTAAGTGTCAATCTGTTTTTGAGATCTTTACTCTGTTCCTTTAACCTATTTGGTGATCCTTATTCCAGAATCACACTATTTTGATTACTACAATATTATAGTGAGTTGTGAATTCAGGCAGCAGAAGTCTCCCAATTTGGTTCTTTTCCAGGATTATTTTTTATATTGTCATCTTTTGCACTTCCATATAAATATTAGGATAAACTTGTTAATCTTGATAAACTATTCTGGTGGAAGAATTTTTTAAGAACTGACACCTTAAAAATACTGCGTGCTTTTCCGTTCTTGTGGTGCTTTGCTAGGGGAAGTGTGTTTCAACTCCATCCAGGTTGATGCAAAAAATGTAAAGTCTTTACCTAACAATTTGCAAACATTGTAGCCTAATTGTTTATATCCTCAGATTAATCTTAAATAAAAAATAAAATAAAATACCCTATGTGAAAACAATATTGAGTTTTCTGATCCATGAATATATTTCATGTTTCTACTTATTTATGTATAATTTAACATCCCTCATTATAATGTTGTATACACTTCAAAGTACAGATTTCTCAGGTGGAGCCTGTGGCTCAAAGGAGTAAGGTGCCAGTCCCATATGGTGGAGGTGGTGGGTTCAAACCCAGCCCTGGCCAAAAACTGCAAAAAAAAAAAGAAAGGAAGAAAGGAAAGAAGGAAGGAAGGAAGGAAGGAAAGAAGGAAGGAAGGAAGGAAGGAAGGAAGGAAGGAAGGAAGGAAGGAAGGAAGGAAGAAAGGAAGGAAGGAAGGAAGGAAGGAAGGAAGAAAGGAAGAAAGGAAGAAAGGAGGAAGGAAGGAAGGAAGGAAGGAAGGAAGGAAGGAAAGAAAGAAGGAAGGAAGGAAGGAAAGAAAGAAGGAAAGAAAGAAAAGTACAGATTTCTCACAATTTTTTTTAAATACTCTGACTTTTCTTACTGATTTTTTTAAAAAACAGTCTTACTTTGCCATCTTTTGGGGAGTGCTATCACATCATAGCTCACAGCAACCTCAAACTCTTGGGGTCAAAAGTTTCTCTTGCTTCAGACTCCGTCATAGCTGGAACTACAGGCGCCTACTACAATGTCCGGCTAGTTTTTAGAAATGGAGTCTTGCTCTTGCTCAGGCCATTCTTGAACTCCTGAACTCAAGCAATCCGCCCTCCTCATCATCCCACAGTGCTAGGATTACAGGTGTGAGCCATTGCACCTGACTAAAATGATATTATTGTAAATGTGATTGTTTTAATTTCCAATTTTTGCTGCTCATATGAAAAATGCAATTGATAATTGCATTATTCTTTCATCCTGAAATTTAAATAACTAAATTTAGTTATTAATTCTTCTGGATCCTTTTTATCCACTGATATGGAGAAGCAAAATATTCTTGTGCCCACAATAGAAATACATGGTAGCAAAAGGAGAAAATTGAGAGGAAGGGAAGAAAAGGGTAAAATTGGAATTCAGCATCATTGGGTAGGGATTCAATTTCAGTGGCTTTCTCCTTCATTGAATTCTAGATTGAATAACAGTGGAGAAAATCCAAAATTAAATGGACATAATTTAATTATTTATTTCCTCTTCATCTAAAGAATCAGACGTTTCCCCCAACATCTTACAATTTATTAAAAGGACAAACATCACACCTTTCAAGGATGCCAGCTCTCCTTTATGAGCTTCTCAAAGCCTGTCTTATTCCTAGCCTGTCATTTTTAAAGCAGGGTCTCTGGCTATAAAATCTTGGATATGTAGCTTCATTTCCCAATGAATTAATTTCCCTGTACTAAAACCTCAAGGAAAAGTGAGCTATAGACATGGAGAATATACCAACCACCATCAGGTGTTCTGGAGTTTAAAAGTAAAGGCATCAGAGGAGTTTAGTAGGTGAAGGTGATTGTCTGGTCATTGCCCGCCCTCCTGATGTGCTACCCACCACTATGGTAGACCAAAGCCATCCAGGCACTGTCTCTTGACTTGGTTGCCTTACACAACTCATTGTCAAAAGGGCTTCTGGGCTTATCAGCTACAGCAATGCCAATTCACACTATCAAAACTCACAAGAGGTTGATGAATAAAGCCAGAATAACAATATGCTAATTTACAACGAGAAATATAAATCTAATATAGGTTGAGTTTTATGGCAGCCTGGGCAGGACGTTTTCTCCCTATGCACCATGTAAGTGAAAAGATAAATTAGCATAAAGTATGCCTGATCAGCACAGGACTGAAATAAGGCAGATGAGTTTGTATGATGCAAATACCCAATTGCTTTAGTTTAACAGACCTGACGTGTCTGTCTCCAAAATAGACGCACTTCAGAAGCTAGAACCAGGCAGGAAATATTTTTAGAGAGAACAAATCAAATGATTGCTCTGTACATCCTCTGCAGAATTCTTCCAAAATTTTCACACCTCCTTTATGTAGTCAGATTTCCCCCTTTCATTAGATTACTGAACTGATTTGGAACATTTAAGCATTTTTAAAGTTATTTGGCATTTTTTAAAAAACTCAGATCAAATATAGCTTGATTTCCTAGTTTATTTATCTGTTATTACTTGATTTACCATATTTTAAAATTTCTTTTTACCCCTTTGGGGTGCTCTGATTTGTGTTCAACAGTCAGCAAGTGACAGTTCTTAGAGTGTCCTATAAATTATCACTGAATCTTCAGAATCATTTTGAGAGGTCAATGTTGTGATGCCGTTTTCTTTTTTACAGTCATGAAAATTGATGCTCAGAGAACCTAGGTGATTTTTCTGTTGTCATTTGACAAATGTATATGGAACAGCATCTACTACGCATCAGTCTTGGTGGGAGGTGTTAGGGTAACCTGCTACCCATTCTGTCTTCTAGGAACATGTTGACCATTGAATTACATTTACACATGTGAGACAATTTTTGAACTCCACCATATAAGGAAGGCAATGCCAGGGGGACTTTCTTCTCTTTGGGCCTCATTTTATTTAGTGAATTAATGAATGAGTGAGTGAGTGAATGAGTGAATATGCACTATTTTCAGCATTCCTCCTTTCTATAAATAAAGGACAAGGAAAGTTCAGTAAGTATGTTGAAACTTTTTAGCTATTTCAAATGAGGAGAGACCCAATTGTTGTAACTTTTAATGAATTGCAGCGGTGTTTCTGGCATTGTGGAGAACACAGAGGAGGCATGACCCAGGCTAACAGACACACTATCAAAGTGGGACAAAGGCCATCAAGAGAACAGAAGGAGAAGGTGAATAACTTGTTTTAAGAGGAAACAGCTGGAGCTGGGTTTTGAATGCTAAACAGTTTTGAGTTTCTCTTTGATTCAAGGAAGCCAGATCATCACACCTTAAACTTTGAGATGTGTTCTGAACATCCACAAGACCCCCAGACTGAGTTGGCAACCTCCTGTGGAGAGGTTTCCTTGGGTCATTTTCTCAGCTCCTCTCTTCTTCATTGGTTCGGCGATAGAAGAGAAATAGCCTTCCTCTGATATTTTCTTCTCTGATCTTGGCACAATGCTGGCAGGGCAAAGGTCTTGCAACACACAAAAGGGGAATGTAAGATAAGCCAACTGGTAAGATGTTTCAGCTTAAGGCAGTATCAGCAAGTTCCATTTTAATTTTAGTATACAGTGGATAGTGCTGTAGGCACTGAATATTCTATCTCATTTAACATTAAGTCAACTTGGGGTTGGTGGGACAGTCATAATTCACCTGTTATAATAAGTAGGTAAGGATACTGAGATTCAGAGAGGAACAGTGACTTTACCCAAATCTATGGAGCACTGAGCAAGAATTTAAACCCAATCATGCGATGATGTTGCCAAAGTGCGGAGAATTAACCACTCCCTACCCTGGTCTTCTCACTTAAGAGCTTGCAGGCTACATCTGCTACCCGAGCTTCTTTCTTAGCTCCTGCCTCACTTCTTCATTTAACAGTTCTTTTTTTATTTCCCTGTAAGTCCTATAATACCTTTTATGGCTATAGCATGATATTTATACTTTAGTATTGTTTTAGGCATCAAGAAAGGTTTTTCTGCACTTAACTTGGTTCTTCTTGGAGAGAATGGTGTTTAAATTTGTTTTTCTCACCACTATTGTATAAAACATCCATAAACAACCTTTAGCAAGTGTGTAGCAAATGAAGATTATTTAAGTTCCAGGAGAGGATTTAGTAATATATAAGCTACCATGAAAATGTCATATACGATCTGTTTTAAGAATTTTACTAAGATCACGGAACTATCAGAGATGTGTCCTAATTTGCAAGCAGGAAACACCTGCTAATCTGTAATGTGAACAAAGATAGGGGCAATTTGTTGATCATCTACTGTAGCTCCATTTTGTTGCTCTGAACTTTGGGAGAATACGGTTCTTCCTCTTAAAGAATTTATAGTCTTACTATAAGGAGAATCAAAAACCACGACTAATAAGGAATGAGACTGTATTTATATCTTCAGGCTTATCAAATAGTTCATTGCAAACAAATGAATCATGATAAGTTTTTGAATGAAATAAAAAAAGAAGTATGAATTATAGGCTGCAAACCAGTAACACACTCTAGACCATAAAAAGACCTTTTTGAAATGAGAGTTTCTTAGATTGCAAGAAATATAAAACTTGACTTAAGGTTCTGCTCCTTATCTCCCTCTCTATCTCATCCGAATTGGTTTACTTTTTACATCTTTAAATCACGATAGTTCACTTCTTCTTTCTTGGAAAGTCTGAGTTTCTTAGACTGCTTTTCTGTTTTAGAAAAAGAGTACCTTCCAAAAAATAAACATTCAAGAAATAGGAGAAAATCAACTGTTGTAAAAATGCCACAAAAGGGACAGATTAAATAGTAAAAGAACATTAATCAGATTTTATAGAATTGAGTGAAATTTACATCCCCATGCCTCTGAAGGCATGGCAGGTAAGAGAAATTATATAATTGTATTAACAGTATCTATATTTTAAAATTTGAGAACAAGGCCTAACCAATTAACATTTACTTGTAATAATTATAATGCCATTAGAAATTCATTTACATATTTTTATAGCATCAGATTCTCTAAAAACCTTCAATAGCCAGCATCCTGTTTATCTGTTATGTTTTTAATACAATGCTTATTCTAAAAAAATTTTCAGGTGGCCAAAAGATTTTTTAGCCTGGTTCAATGTAATACCATACCTTCTTAGAGTTGATTACAAGGAACGTCCATATATGTATCTCCATAAATCCATATGGAAAAACTATCTGAGGTAGTCAAGATAGGGTTTATAAAGCACATTTCAGAACTGAAGCTATTAGGGCTCAGATCCTCATGATGACTTGATGACTTGTCAAAGCTAACCATATAGCTGCAAGTGATGCAAGACAAGGACCCCACTGGGATCACAGTCCACAATTGTCTGCATTGCATAAGCTGCCTCCCATACTTATTATACTACATATGCATGAAAATAAATAAATCTCTCATTTCCTAAACAAAAACTATGTTTATAATTCAGATACTTTACTAATCATAGTAATTTCTCTTAAAGTTAGGTGCTTGCGGAGGAGGCGGAGCAAGATGGCGGACGAGTAACAGCTTCCTTGCGGCTGGGCACAGTGAGACTGGGGAGAGAGGACTTCAGGCATCTCTGCCAGGCGGGATCTGCCCAGAAACTTCCCTTTGGGGACACAGGGAGACAGCGT
>CAUYON010089622.1:0-85250 GCA_963573935.1 Arctocebus calabarensis | reverse complement strand
TTTTGTTGTTTTTTTGCAATTTTTTCTTTTGTTTTTATTGAATGCTGGGGCTGTTTTTTTGTAAACTGTTGCCTTTTGTAAGAAAAATTATAAATACATGTATTTATTTTACCAAAAAAAAAAAAAAAAAAAAAAAAGAAGACATTTCAATCTTAAATAACTATATACCCAAGTTAAATGTTCCCATATATTTATAAAGTGATCCCTAACTGAACCCCTTGTAGGTGAAGAGGTAGAACTGAAATCATTGTAGCTGAAAGTGTTGGGGAGGGTTCCTTCCTTCTCTATGTTTTGGAATAGGTTCTGTAATATATGCATAAGCTCTTCTTTGAAGATTAGGCAGAAGTGTATTGTAAAACTATCTGGTCCAGGACGTTCTTTTTCAGAAGATTTTGTATTCTTTTTTTTTTTGCGGTTTTTGGCCAGGGCTGGGTTTGAACCCACCACCTCTGGCATATGGGGCAGGGGCCTTAATCCTTTGAGCCACAGGCGCCACCCCAGGAGATTTTGTATTCTTGTTGCAATTTCAGTACTTGATATTGGTCTATTCAAGATTTCTAATTCTTTCTGGTTGAGTTTAGAGATGTGGTATGATTCCAGGTATTGGTACACTTCCTCTGCAGTTTAGAATTTCTGGGCATGGAGTTTTTGCAGTATTCAGTGATCATCTTTTGCATCTCAGTGGTTTCATCTCATTGAAACCTTTTTCATTTTTGATTGAGGTTATTCAAGTTATTACTTTTCTATTTTTAGTTATTCTGGCTACGGGTTTATTGATTTTATTAATCTTTTCAAAGAATGAACTTTTTTGTTTTGCTAATCTTCTGAATCGTTCTTATGTTCTCAATTTCATGTAATTCTGATGTAATTTTGGTTTTCTTTTCATCTGCTAGGTTTGGGATTGGATTGCTCTTCGTTTTCCAGCTCCTTGGGATGGCTCATTAGGTTGTTGATGTGTGATATTTCTGTTTAGTGGATGTGGGCACTTAATGTGACAAATTATCTCTTACAATTACCTTTGCAGTATCCCATAGGTTTTGATAGTTTGTGGTTTCATTATCATTATATTTGAAAAATATAATGATTTCCTTCTTTGTTCTCTCCTTAACCCAGCTGTCATTCAGCATAAGGTTGTTTAATTTTCACAACTTTATGAAGATGAAGATTTTTATTGGAGTTGAGTTCTATTCTTATTCCATGCAAAAATATAGAAGGTATAATTTCTATTCTTTTAAATTTGTTGAGATTTGATTTGTGCCCTAAGATATGATCAATTTTGGAGGATGATCCATGAGTTGGTAAGTAGAACATGTACTTTTATTCAGATGAAATATTATGTATATGTCTATTAAGCCCATTTGTTCTAAAGTCTTGTTTAAGTCCCTTTCTTCATTGTTTAGTTTCTGCCAGTGGTATGTTCAAGTACCTTGTTGTTGTAGTGTTGCAGGATATCATATTGTTCAGATTGGTTGGGGTTCATTTTATGTATCTGGGAACAGCCTGGCTTCTTGCAGAATTTTGTCTTTAATTTTGATTAGGCCAAGTTATTTACAAGGTGTCTAGGAAATGCTTTGTTTGAATTGAGTCACACTAAGATCCTCAAACTATCTAGTATCTGAATTTCTGGGTCTCTTGCAATGCTTGGGAAATTTTCCACCATGATGTCTTGAATTAGAGCTTCCATTCTTTCAGGACTCATTTCTTCTCTTTCAGGGATCCCTCTGATTCTAATATTTGTGCATTTGGTGTAGTCTCATCTTTTTTCAGAGAAAGCTCTGCTTTTATTCTCTCTCTCTTTTCCCCTGCCTCTTTGAATGATTGGGTTAGTTCAGAAGTCTTTGTTCAATTTCTGAGATTCTTTCCTCTTCTTTATGTTCTGCTCTATTGCTGAGATTCTCTACTGTGTTTTGAACCTCTTTAAATGCCTCTTTTAATTCCTTAAGCTCTGCTATATCCTTTTTAACTACGTTCAGATCCTTGGTGACTTTATCTTTAATTTTACTGACTTTTTGAGATAGTTTTTGGACTTCCTTTTGGATTTCTTTTTCTGTCTTTTCCCCAATTCCATTCATCTTATTTGGCATCCGTATTCTGCATTCTATTTCTGTCATTTCAATTTCTCTATGGATGGTATTTTAAGCTGTATTCCCTATAATCTCTTGTGGGAGTTGATTTGCTCTAATTTTTCATGTTGCCAGTGTTGTTCTGCTGATTCCTCCCCATGTGTATTTTCAGTTTATTTTAAATTATTATACCTTTAAGATGGAATGTTAGCTTGTCCCTAAATTCTTATTTTGAGATTATCCAGTTGGGGCCCTTTTGGCAGCACCCAGAAGACCTGATTAAAAACTAAAACTGATGGCTCTCTCTTCCCCTTCTCTGTCTCCTCTCCTCTCTTCCCCCGTTTCTCTCTCTCTCTTCCCTCCTCCTTCCCCCGCCAATAAAGACCTTTCATACAAAAAAAATAAAACAAAAAAACTAAAACTGATGGGGTGAATCCAGAGGCCATTGGATGTTTAACTCACCACTTCCATTCACCACTGTCCGTTTAAATGAAGTCTTGCTTATACCTGTGTTGAAGTCCCCAGTTATTATGGTGTTGCAGGATATTATATTGTTCAGATTGGTTAGGGTTCCCACACATAGATCTCTTAGGGAGCTGCAGTGTATAAAGGTCCCTGAGAACTGGCTTTGGCTTCTCTAAGCTGGGTGGAGAGGGGGCTGGACCTCTAGGTGGTGCTCCTAGGCTGGAGTGGGCTCTCAGATAGCAAGCTGAATTAAAGATCCAGCCACCATGTCAGTAGATTAAGAAAAAGAAGATGCAGTTTTCACCAAAGTCCTGGCCACAACAGCTTCAAAATGCTGTACCTTTTACCTGTGATTAGGGGAGGGGAATCTCTGGCTTGCTGTCTGCTTCCGCAGTTTTCCCAGAGTAGGGTCACCCTCTCTCAGTTGGCAGGAGAGGATCTAGGGCCCAAATCTCCAGGAGGGGCCCTCTGGGCAGAGATGCCAGACAGAGCTACTCCAGAGGATAGGAAAATATCCTCCCTAGTAGGAGGGAGAAGAGACCTTGCCCCATCAAAGTTAGTGTAATTGAGCCACATTTTTTTCCCACAGTGGGGGGCAGGGCACACTCAGTTCACCAGGCCACACAATGCAGAGGTCTCTCAGAGTTCCTACTAGACATACTGGGTGGGGGACAAATCCTATCTCCCTTTTCTCTTGTGGCTGGTTAAGAGCTATGCTGGTTGCTGGGGACAGAGACAGTGCCCTCTGTAACCCTTGCTTCCTTAGTTGCTATGAGGGCTGGGCAGGGACCAAAGCTCCTTCACTTTTCTGGTGACTAGGGGTGGGACTCACTCCAGGCAGTCTGAGTTGGCCTAGGTGCTTGGAAGCAGGCCTCTGTAGGGGACAGTCTATCTGGCAACCAAACAAACAAACAAAAAAAGGTCTTCCTGTGTTTCTGTCAAACATATTGGAGGGACACAGCCTCTCTCCCTTTCCTCCCATGGTCAGCTAAGGATCCCACCAGTTGCCCCAAATTGGTCACTGTTCTTCGAGGCAGGATGGGGATGCAGAGAAGGATATTCCTAGGTGTAGGAAGACTGGGACTTATTTGTCCCCCATGACAATCTCCCATGGGGTGAGAGATCCTGTGTTTTATTTTGCTAGTGGAGAACCCTCACTAAGCTGGGGAGGGGTCCTCCTTACCCTTTGATTTGGCTGTAGGCTCCTCCAGTCTGGTCTGCACCATACCTGTCATTTGTTCTCTTCCTACCTTTTTCTCATCTTCTTCCTTGTAGTTTGTCTCAGTGGGGTTACTGAGCACCTTGATTTCTTCTCCTTGTGATCTACCCCCCCAATTTTAGCTACTCTGAATTTGCTTCAGTATAATTTTCTTCTTTATGGATGAGAGCTTCTGACAAAAGC
Organism: Arctocebus calabarensis; assembly: GCA_963573935.1. Classification (NCBI taxonomy): domain Eukaryota; kingdom Metazoa; phylum Chordata; class Mammalia; order Primates; family Lorisidae; genus Arctocebus; species Arctocebus calabarensis. Next base: position 81,320 of record CAUYON010089622.1, on the reverse strand, counting down.
TTCCTCTGGTCAGCCATTTTGCCTTGTCCCTCCTTTACATCATCTTTTTTATTTCCATTCTGTTTAGTTTTGGTCTGAACTTTGTCATTCCTTTTATTCTGTTGGATTTGGGTTTGATGTCTTCTTTTACTAGTTCTTTGAGATGTGACTTAAGATTGTTAATTTGTAATCTTTCTATTTTTTTTTTAATGTAGGCATTTAAGGCTACGAATTTTCTCCGAGGGACTGCTTTTGATATATTCCATGGAGTTTGAAAGTTTGTGATCCCTTTATCATTCAATTCAAAGAAACTTTTGATTTACATTTAATTTCTTCATTGACCCAAGGATCCTCCAGCAGCAGACTGTTTAATTTCTATGATTTTGTGTAGTTTTGAGTGTTTCTCTTGAGACTGATTTCTACTTTTATCCCACTGTAGTCTTAAAAGATACACATTATAATTTTGAGTGTTTTTAATTTCCTGAGATTTTTTTTTTTTTTTGTGGCTTAAGATATGATCATTCTTGGAAAATGTTCCATATGCTGATTAAAAAGTGAATAGATAGTAGCTTTTTGGTAGAATGCTCTGTAAATGTCTGTTAGGTTCTTTTGTTCTAGAGTCCTGTTTAAGTCCAGAGTTTTTATATTCATTTTTGCTTCAATGATCTGCCCAGTTTTATTGATAGAGTGTTGAACTTCCTGACAATTAAGATAATACTAGAGCTCCTATGTTAAGAACATATATGTAATTACTTTTATTTTTTATAAATCATAACTGTGTGCATTGAACTGATTTGATATACAATGTGAAATGCTTACATTAAACTGATTCATGTATCCATCACAACTATATTGTTTTCTTAATAGTTTTGAAATGTACCATTGCATCATATACATTAGGTGACCTAATAACCTCCCTCCTCCTGCCTCCCCACTTCCCTTGCTTCCCTCTCCTCTTCCCTTCTAATTTCTGGACTATGGTTATGTTTTGCCATTGTATGAATGTGTAGGTGCTTATATATTGATTTCATAGTAGTATTGAGTACATTGGATACTTTTTTTTTACATTTTTGAGATACTTTGCTAAGAAGAATATGTTCCAGCTCCACTCAGGTAAACATAAAAGATGTGAAGTCACCATCTTTTTTATGGCTGCATGGTATTCTGTGGTGTACACATACCACAATTTGTTAATCCATTCATGGGTTGGTGGGCACTTGGCTTGTTTCAATGTCATGGCATGCTTCAATGGCAATTATAAATTGAGCTGTGATAAACATTCTGTTGCAAATATCTTTGTTGTAAACTGATTTTTGATCCTGAGTCTATACCTAGTAGAGGAATTGAAGGACCAAATGGTAGATCTACTTTTAGTTCTTTAAGTATTCTCTAAACTTCTTTCCCAAAAGGTTGCATTAGCTTGCATTCCCACAAGCAGTGTGCAAGTGTTCCCTTCTCTCCACATCCACACCAATATCTATAGTTTTGAGATTTTGTGATATGGGCTAATCTTACTGGAATTAGATGATATCTCAAAGTGGTTTTGATTTGCATTTCTCTGATGATTAAAGATGATGAGCATTTTTTCATGTGTTTACAGGCCATGAGCCTGTCTTCTTCAGTGAAGTTTCTGTTCAAGTCTCTTGCCTACATAGAAATGAAGTTATTTGTTCTTTTCTTATTGGTTAGTTTGAGTTCTCTGTAGATTCTAGTTATCAGACCTTTGTCAGAAGCATAACCTGCAAAAATATTCTCCCATTCTGAAGGTTGTCTGTTTGCTTTACTTACAGTGTTCTTGGGTGTGCAAAAGCTTTTTAGTTTGATCAGATCCTAGTAATACATTTTTGGTGTTGTTTCAATTGCCAAGGGGGTCTTCCTTATAAAATATTCTCCAAGGCTGATTTCCTTAAGTGTTTTCCTGCACTCTCTTCTAGTACTTCTATTGTTTCATGTCTTAAGTTCAAATCTTTTATCCAATGAGAATCAATTGTTGTTACATATATGCAAATTTAAGATTGTTTTGTCTTCTTATTGAATTGTTCCCTTTACTGTTAAACAATTACCATCTTTGCCCATTTTTTACCATTGTTGATTTAAAAATCTATTTTGTCTATTAGGAGTATGGCTACAGATGCTTGCTATTTTCCCTTTTCATGGAATGTTTTTTAATTCTTTAACTTTGACTGTGTGTATGAGTCCTTGTGCTTTATTTTTGTTTGTTGGAGACAGGATATATTTGGATTTTTTTTATTCATTCAGCTAATCTATGCCTTTTAAGTGGGAGTTTTCATTGTTCATGTTGAATTTTAGTATTGAAATGTGGCATGCCATTCTCTTCATCATATTGGATAATATTTTATTGTTTTTCCTTTTGTGCTATTGTTTTGTAAGAGCTTTGAGGTATATATTTTGGATGTTTTTACATTGGTGGGTATCTATTGTGCTGTTGCATGTCTAATGTGTGCTTGAACATTTCTTGTAAGGCAGGTCTAGGAGTGACAAATTCCCTTAGCATTTGTTTGTCAGGAAAAGTTTTATTTGTCCATATTTTATGAATCTTGGTTATGCAGAATACAAACTTCTTAGCTGGCAGCTGTTCTGTTTAGGAAGATTACAAACAGGGCTACAATCAACCCCCAGGATCATAAGATCTTGGCTGAGAAGTCTGCTGTTCATCTGATAGGTCTTCCTTTGTAGATTATTTGTGTTTTATTTTTTTCCTTATAGCTTGCCGAATTTCCCCTCTCACTTTGACTTTGGCTAGCTTAATAAGTATGTGTTGTCTTGGAGGTGTCTATTTGCTATGAATCTTCCTGGAGTTTAATGACTTTCTTTTATCTGGAGATCTGAAGCTCTGGTGATACCATGGATGTTCTCTTCATTAATTCCCGTGCATAAGTTTTCAATGCTTTTTGCTTTCTTCTTCTTGTTTTGGAATACTTATAATTCTTATATTGTCTCATTTCACATAGTCTTGTATTTGTCTGAGTAACTGTTTATTCTTTTTTATTATTTTTTTCTGCATCTTTAATTGACCATTATTTTGAAAGCCTTGCTTTTAAGGTCTGAGATTCTTTCTTCAACTAGGTCTAGCCTGTTGCTGAAGCTTTCTAGTGTATTTTGTACTTCCCCAAATTACTTTTTTATTTCTTTATGTTATTACATCCTCAGTTATGTTGTCTATCTCTTTACTGAGTTTTTCTTTTTTATTTCTTTCTTATCCTGAAACATTTTTGCTTCTTTGTGTTGGTTTTCAACTTTCTCTTTACTTCATTCATTTTGTTTTCCATCCATAATCTGAATTTTATTGCTTATATTTTGAAAATTTACTTTTGGTTGAAGTTCATTGCTGTGAAATATTTTGATCCATTTTAGGCATTGAACTAGCTAGTTTTTTCACATTGCTTTAATTCTTTAGCTGGTTTCTTTTCATCTGAAACCTCTTCTCTCAGCTCAGGGCTAATAGGTTTGCAATGCATCTCTTTTCCTTTGCATCTCTTATTCTACTTTGTGAGGAGGCCAGCTACTTGCTCCCTAGATAATGTTTTGTGTCCTACTCTGGAGGACTGACCCAGCTCAGAGGGGTAAATTCACTGAGAGCTTATAGCAGAGCTGTTCCTTCCTGCATCATAATCCCTTGCTGGAGACTAGCAGAAGAAGGCATTGGTCCCCAGACTGGGTTGGAAGCTCAGGTAGGGAGCTCTACATATCCTCCATAGACATGTGGTGTGACTTTGGCTGGTGACAGGGCATGTTGTATGACAGGTCCTGCATGCATTATGGCAGCTTTGTCAATGTCTGGTTACATTGCAAGACCCAGACAAGTGCTGAAACATCTTTGTGTAGAGTGATGAGTTGGCCCCTAAGCCACTTTTGGAGGCTTGGACAGAGGATGGGTAAGTTTATCTCCACTGAGGAGAGCATGGTAGTAAATTGCTCTGCCTATGTATCCATGCTATGTTGAAGATGACATTTTGGTGAGGCAATCTAGGTGGTGGCCACAGACATCAGGACTGAAAGTATTTGCTTCATCCAGGTTTAGTTGTAATGGCAGTATATGGTGGAGTATGGCTTGTGGTTAGTGGTCTGTAGTGAAGAGCTGGACCACAGGTGTGGTGTTGTAGGGGAGTGGCCTGCTGGTTGGTACGCAGAGCCAGGGAGCTTGTTCAGTTAGTTAGCTGGTTGGCACACAGCAGCAAGGGGATTTGCCTACCACTTGGTGTGTATATCTATGGGGGCACAGTCTTTCAGCTGGTACACAACATCAAGAGGTGTGGTCTGCCACATGGAGCTCAGGTTTGCAGGGGTGTGTGGACCTCTGCACAGCATGTAGGGCCATGGGGCTTGTTCTTCTGGTCAGCATGCAGGACTGTGAAGCATGGCCTGCAAGCTGGCATACAGGTCTATGAGATTATGGACCTCCACTTGGCACCCACACCCACAGGGGGATGGGCCTTTAGAACAGCAGCACACAGGCTATGTTAATCAATGACGGAGCACATATATGATGGTGGTTGCATAAAATTATTCAATCATGAAGTGATTATGTACATTTTATACACTGAAATGTCCCTGTGACCTGGTTATGCTGTAGCCATCATAACATCATGGTGCAAAAAATTATTTCCCTGCTTGTTGGTATAAACAAAACTATTGCATTGCCAGTCATATAAAAGTGTGCAGTATGTCCTAGGTTTTTACATTCACTCACCAGTCACTCACTGACTCTCCTAGAGTAACTGTCAGACTCTACTCATAGTAAGTTCCCTTTACAGGTGTACTGCGTTTTAATTTTTACTGTGTATTTTAAATGTTTAGATAGATTAAACAAAACAAATACATAACATTGTGTTATGATTACTTATAGTACAGTAACATGCTATACAGATTTGTAGCCTTGGAGCAATAGGCCTAGGTCTATATAGCAAACCATAGAGCCTAGGTGAGTAATAGGATATATCATCGAGGTTTATGTAAGTGCACTCTATGATGTTTGCACAGCAATGGAATTGTTTAACAATGCCTTTCTCAGATGTATCCTTATTGTTAAGAGATGCATGGCTCTAAATCTACCTATATCTGTATCTTATCTATATTATCTATATCTATCTCATCTATCTATCTAGATTTGGTATGAGGATTTGGCTTATGTGATTACAGAGGCTGAGAAGCTCCATGATCTGCCATCTGTATCTTCGAGCTGGAGACCTAGGAAAGCTGGTGTTATAATTCAGTTCAACCCCAAAGGCCTGAAAACCAGAGAAGTCACTGGTGTAAATCCTAATCTGAGGGGAGGAGAAAATGGGGGTGGGGGAGATGTCCCAGCACATTGAAGCAGAAAACAGAAAGGCAAATTCATCCTTCCTTTACTTTTGTTCTGTTCAGGTCCTCAGGGATTCTATTATGCCCACTCACATTGGGGAGGGCCATCTGCTTTACTGAGTTCACCAATTCAAATGGTAATTCCTTCTGAAAATACTCTTACACACACTCCTACTCAACTTGACACATAAAGTCAACTCTCATAGCCACCCAATTCCTAAAGGCTCTGTCAATACATTTCTTTTGATCCCAAAGACATCAGGAAGAACATGATCATTGTTACTTTAGAGAAAAAGAAACAGAGTCAGAGACATTAGGAATTTTCCCTAATCAGTACATCAAGCATTGAAACATGACAGAACCAAGAATCTGTTGTCCTTTACTTTAAGACCATTGCTTTCTCATGTAATCAAGCTACTGCTCATTGTACTATATGTAATTATAAAAATATATCTATTACTAGACTGGATTAGAATACTTTACAGAATTGTCTCTCTTACCAGGCATCTTTCTCTTTGGATACTAGGTTTTACACAGTATTCATTTGGGGTGTTCTCATAATGCCTACTACAGACACATGGACATACAAGTTGTACTACAAACAATTTTTAGAAGAAACTAAGAGACTTATAGAGATATGCATAGTGGATAAAGCAAGGAGGTTACTCCAACAAAGTTCTGAATCAAATAAATATTTTCAATTTGCTCTCATATACTAATGGCTACTTAGTAATTACAGTTTCTGTCTTGAGCAATACGCCCTGTTATGGGAAAATTAAGGTTCGCTTAGAAGGTGCCAGGTCCCCTGTCAGTCTGGGGGAGTTGTTATTTTAATTTTCTTCAGCTTTCTTAAAAAAAAATCAGCTTTCCTGTGTGTAGGCCTATGTGCTTCTTATGTTGAACCTAGAAATCTGGGAGGATGGAGCCTATGTTTCTGATGTTCATTTAGAAGCAATCGCTATATCATGCCATACTACTTCAAATATCTTATTCTTTTATTCCTGGAACTATGGAGTCTTTCCTAAAGCTTTAAACCTCTCATGTAGCGGGCAAGTACTTACATCAATGTCCTTGCATCTCTGTGGGACCTGGGGGTGGGGGTAGGGAACCTTTCTTTAGTTGGTAGTGTAGAAATCATGTACTTCAAGTACTGTGATGGTTACAAAGCCCCTTTTCATTATGATGTAAGTAACATTTAACTATGGAAGCCACACATTAGGCTTTGAGGGTCATTTGTGTAAAGCCAGCAGAAGTAAAATCTGCATGAATATGCCACAAGGCCTTTATCCTGATGCTTAGAATGATATCTGAAGGGGTCTTATAGGATGGTAATTTTATAGCTCAATAACATGCCACTAAATTATAATGGATAGCCAGTAATAGATGCTCTGGATTTCCTCTGAGAATGGGAGGGGAAAGAGAGAGAGACTGAAATAGAGAGAAAGAGAGCAGGAGATATCAAGTTCATATATGTTAATATATGTGCCCCTGAGTGTTAGTATAGGAGTTCGTTTGGCTTCAAAACATATAAGGAGAGGGACTTTACCTAACAAATGGAATCAATGGAACCTGGTTCTTTGTACCCACAATGAATCCCCAACAATTAAAAAACCAAACAAACAAAGATCAACAACAACAACAGCAACAATAAAAATATAAGGAGCATGTTCATTGCATGCCTAGGAATATTCCATATTTTAACTCCCTGGAGAAGCAAAGTGGTTTCTAATAGGAGAAATTCCCTTTCTTCCCTTGAGTAATACAAATATTTCTTATGATTTTACCCAGATTGTAACTGAAAAATATCAACATTAAAATCAAAATCCAAAGAGAATGAGTTTAAGTGTTAAGACCAATGTATTGTAATAAATGAAGAGACTATTTCACATGTATGAAAATAGTGATGTTTGCTGTGAATTAGGGAAATAAGAGGAATCTCTTCCTTTTGAGATGTTTCATTCCATTTGATAAATTATATGGCCAAGTTGAAAGAGGATTTGCATATTGACAACCTTGCTAATGCCTACTTCATTTAGCTGTCATGCATAATCACATGTATGAATGACTTCTTTGAATAGACCTATTTCTGAGAACATAATTATAGTATATTATATTTGTGGTAATTACCATATCCTTTGAGAGTGTCTTACATAGAATATCCTTTGATTTGTTTAGTTTTAGGGATTTTTTAAAAGTGTTTTTACTTAGAAATGATTAAACTAAGGCTTTTATCCAAATGCAAATAGGACTTATAGTTGATAAAAATTACTAAATCTGACCACACAGTCATTAAGATGGTGTGATGGTTGATTGTGGGTGCCAACTTGACTGGATTAAGAGAGGCTCAGATAGCTGGGAAGGCATTATTCATTCTCAATGCTTCAGTAGGCACTGAGCCCACCCCTCTTCTGCTGAAAGGAAAACCCAGGTGGTTTTGCTTTTGATTAGAATAATTGGGCTGCCCCAGGTGTACATGTGATGGTTATTTCCAGAGGAGATTGATTTATGGATTGAGGTTGGGTTGAATGGGGAAGATCTACCCTCAGTGTGAGTGGGCGCTATACAAACGGCTGAGTACACAGATAGAACAAAAAGGCAGAATAAGTGCAAAATTTCCCTTTTCGCTCCTGGAGCTGGGACACTTTCTTCTCTGGCCTTGGACATTAGAATTCCAGGTTCTGAAGCCTTTGAACTCCTGGACTTATACCGGTGGGTCCAGGTACTTAGGCCTTTAAGTGTCATACTGAATGATCACCACTGTCTTCCTTGGTTTTGAGGCTTTTGCCTGAGACTGAACCATGCTACAAGCTTCCCTGGTTCTCCAGCTTGCAGGTGCTCTATCATGGGACTTCCCAGCTGCCATAATAAGTGAGCCATTCCCCTAATAAATCTTCCTCTCAGTTCTCTTCCTATATATCTCACCAGTTCTGTCTTTCTTGAGACTCCTCAATACAGGAGGGAGGGGTTAAGGGAAAGAAAAAAAAAAAAGGAAAGAAAATAGTGACTAGTTTTCACATAAATTGGATTCAATTTTGACCAAAGTACATTACTTAAACATTAATTTTTAATTCAACTTTTCAATATGTTGTTTAGGATATTGCATCCTCATTTATAAGTGAAATATGTTTGTAATTTCCCTTTATAACAATATATTTTCTCCAATTTCAATATCAGGTGTATCCAGATCAAGTAGAATAATTTTGAAATATTTCTTCTTTATCTATCGTCTATAAGATTTGGCATGATCTGTTTTTTGGAACTCTCTTTTACTTTTATTTATATAATATTAGTTATCTATTTTTTGAGACTTTGGAAAAAAATAAGAAGTTAACTGATGACTGCATACTGAGCCTCAGAGTCAAAACATTCTATAATAGACATATTCTTATTTGACAATGTGAACATTACTTTCTTGGCATTCTTATTATTAATATTGTTTAATATTTTGATGCAGTGATCATCTGTTTTCTTTTCTAAATGTGTTTATCTTCATTCATTCTTTACGTGGTTTTTGTTTCTAGTCCTTATCTTAAACATTGTTATTGTTATTCAATTTTAAGCCTTTTAAATTCTGTAAAGGCAAAAAGTGGAAACCTAATTAACACGTGCATATGTAAAAATTAAAAAAAATTTTTAAAATGTTATAGTAAAAAACTTCATGAGATTTCCTTGAAGATAAAATGAATTAATAACACAAGTGCTCAAACAGTACCTCGTGCTCAATCGGCTTAATAAAGAAAGCATTTACTATTATTGTCCTTGTCATCTTTACTGAAGTGTTGGCTTGTTGAGACCTGGGAACAGGATCACACGGTGGTAAGAGGTGATATGATAAGACAGAAAGTTGGTCCCACTGGCAGGCATCCCGACGAGGCGCTGACCTATGAAGCAGTAACGGCATCTTGAGAAGTAGGACCTTCCTCGCCAAGTCCAGCTTCTGCCTTTCTCAGAGCCTTGTGACTGTTGGAACCCAAAATTCTGGAGACTATAGGCTTACTGAAGCAGATTCCTGGTGATGGAGTTATTTTGGTCTCTACCTCAGAGAAAAGCTTAGAAGAAGGCAAGGAGCCACCAAGCTCATCAGGAACCATCTAAGAACCTTTGCATGTTTTGATTAGGAAAAAAAAAAATCTGACTAGCTCGTGAACTCTGAGCACCGCTATATCCAGAAGCAGTGATCTTCAACAAGTCTTTAGGTGTGCTGCAAAAATTTTTAAAGATCAGTAGTTAAATTATTTTCAAAATAATTTAATTATTATTTTTTACTCTTTTTTTTTTTTTTTTTTTTTGATCACCATAATTTGTGCCCAGAAGTTTAACTATAGGTTCAGGTATGCCATGAGATTTAAAAAAAAAAAAAAAAAGTTGAAAAACACTGTTCTATGGATTGTGCTCCCCTTGTCCCAACAAGGAACTTTAGTCAAGTCTTATTAAAAGACATGGCCTGAAAAAAAAAAAAAAGACATGGCCTGGACTCAACTCTGCCATGAGGAGTGAAGAGAAGGGTACATTCTGAATTTTCAATGGAGGGTCACAGAAGAAAGCAGCCTCTGGTCCCAACCACACCCTATTGCCAGGCTAGTGGAATGGTTACAGAATTTACCAGAGAGGTCAGGAGTCTGAGGATCCCAGAAGGGGATCAGTGGAGGTGCGACAGGTTGTTAGCTGGAGTAGAGATCAGTCAGTCTAGAGCCTTAATGACTAGGGAAAGAAGCAGAGATTCACAATGACAAAGGAGCCTGGTTCAACTCCTCCATCCTGGCCCAAGGGGAGGAGAGGACTGGGTGAGAGAGAAAAAGGGACCAGCATCTGATAACACTAGCAGGGTGACTTAGAACGTTATAAAGGTGTGCTTGAGTTACTGTGATTTCACTCATACTCTCAGACTAATGAAGTCTAATGTTTACTGCAGGGGAGCCAGCCTGGCTCACACCCTTTAAAAAACCCAGAATTGAATTGAACCTAACACTTCTAAAATCAGATCTACATCATCTTCCATAAGAAGAAAACCTTCTGGATGCTTCAGGGTTCTATCTACCACCAACAACTTCTTTGTCTTTATTATAGTTTTATTTACTTTCAGTTGCAACTACTGACTGCATCAAGGGGTCCTTGATACAAGTATTGTGAGATTTTAAAAACTTTGACACTTTTCCTTAATTTTTTAAAATCCCACACTCCTTGCATTTAAGGTACCCACATCCCAGGGGTCATCGATTTCTGCTCTTCTCATTCTGTATCTTCTCTCCTGTATCCGGGCTAAGCCAGGGACCACAAGCACCAGGTGAACATTGGAGAGAAGGAGGTGGTAAGGCCAGGACACTTAAGTAGGAAACTGATTAGGGAAGGATGTTAACGCCATGATATAGATTCTAATTTTAAGGGTTGAAGGTAACAATGGGTATGGGATGACAGATCTTAGGAAAAGGAGACACATAAAGCTATGATTCTTAAAAATAAGTAGTGGTATGTTTTAAATGGATTAATGTTTTACATGGGAAGGGAGGGAGCATGAGTCAGGGAGATCAGATGATTCAAGTTGACACTGGGAGTTGGAAGCAGCTCTGTGGGGAAGATGAACTTAAGTTATTACCAAGCAAGCATGTATAAAATTTAGTGACTTATTTGATAGGGCATATAAGATAAGAGAAGCCAGGGTGGTACTCCTAGCTCAGTGGGTAGGGCACCACCCACATACACTCAGGCTGGCAGGTTCAAACCCAGCCCCGGCCAGCTAAACAACAATGACAACTGCAACAAAAAATAACCGAGCTTGGTGGTAGCTGCCTGTAGTCCCAGCTCCTGGGGAGGCTGGGGCAAGACAATCACTTAAGTACAAGAGTTTGAGATTGCTATGAGCTATGATGACATGGCACTCTACTGAGGGCAACACAATGAAATTCCTTCTAAAAAAAAAAAAAAAGGTAAAAGAAGCCAGAGATTATTGGAGATTTTGGTTAGGGTAATGCACAAATGATGATGATGCATAAGCAAAAATAGATCACAAGAATAACTAGCCCTGGTCTGAGTGATAGCTTGATGGTTAGACTGATGACTCTGTGTCTTTAATGGTCAAGGTTGCATGTGGATGCCTGGCAGTTAGTTTATTCCATTAGAAAAGTATAATCACAGCCTCAGGTAACAGATGACAAAAATATTTCAACTCACAACTTTTTTTTACCCAAGACTTTATAGCTCTTTCTACATTACCTAGGATTACCACAAAGACAGCACAAGAGTTTAAATATTTGTCTGAGTCCCAGTTATGCCACTTATTATCTGTGAAATATAGAATATTTCACTTCTTGGAGCTTATGTTTTCTAATCTGTAAAATGGAAAACTAATACCTCACTGGATGGTGATAAAAGCTAAATCATATGAGAAATTGGTTGGTGAGCCACCAAGACAATAGCTGCCTTGAAGAATAATGCCAGTGTTAGGAGTCCTCTAGGCACAGGTTTGAAAAAGCAAGAGTTAAAAGTATGCATCCAAAATTCTGTAAAAATTGCATATCTATAAGTTTGATGAGATTTAACCCACCCAATAATCCAAATAGCTCCATGAGCTGCGATGTTACATTCTATATTTCACAAAATAATGGTGTGTCCAACATGGAAGTGACTTCAGGGATCATATAGTGATTTTCCCTAGATAATGAGCCTGAGGCAAGATAGCTTATACAATCTCTTCAAGGTCAATTGGAACAAAACCCATGCTTTTCAGCTTACTCCTCTCTGCCTCTATATTTCAGGGCCTTTCTTGAGGGAAAAGTTAATGGTAGCAGTAGCTTTACATTGATGGGGGGAGGGGGTTAGCTGGAGCCTCCTGCAATCTTGCAGCAATGAATAACTAGCATTGTATGAAGTCTCCAAGTGACAAGAAATGTTCCTTGTCGACTTTTCATGCCTCTCCTCCACCTGCCATGGCACATGTAGTAATCCCATTTTGATCTTCTGATACTTACCGTTTCCATCCCCATAATAGCCACTTCTCAATCCCTTACTGAGGAGACTCTTGCCAGGGGACAACTTGATACCAGGTGGGGCAGAGGAAAGAATGTGGGATGGTAAAGGACTTCCGGGTCCCCTGGTGACCAGAGAGCTATCGGGTAATTCAGAGAGGAGGATGTACCATTCTCAGACTGGCTCACTTGGGCACATTCTGCTTTGACAGTGAAAGTGTGCTCTTAGTATTGTGTTAGATGGAGACTCAAAACACAAAGAAAGCTCTGGTAATCTCTCATTTACATTTTTAGGGCAGGCACTGTGCTTTCCTTATTTTACTATCCATTGCCTTTATCTCAGTAACCCACATGTAGAAGAGGTGTTTGTGTGTGTGTTTCATTTACTGAGATACAATTCACATAGCATTTGCATAATACAATTTTGCTAAACAAATAAATCTGAAAGAAACAAGAACTTTCTGAGATATATAGCAGCCAGGCTATCAAAAGCCAGCAGTATCCTTTCATTTTTCTTAAATGGTCATATGTAGTTCTACTTATTTTTTAAATTATTTTTTATTTATAATGATTACAGGTATATGAGGTGGATAGGACATAGGCATAAAATGTGTGTTAATCAAGTTAGGGTAATTGGGGTTTTTAACACCTCAAGCATTTGCCATTTTTGTTAGGAACATACTCATTTTACTCTTTCAGTTAAAGTATATCATACTTTTTATTGGCTATAGTCATTTTGTTGTGCTATCAAATATTGTTCCTTCTATCTAACTGTCTAACTGTATTTTTGCATCCATTATCCATCCTCACTTTATAACCCTTCCCTGTTACCCTTCCCAGGCTCTGGTAACCATCATCGTACTTGCTGTCTCCATGAGATCAATTGTTCTGATCCTACTCCCACATATGCATGAAAACATGGGAAATGTGTCCTTCTGTGCTTGGCTTATTTAATATAGGTTCTCCAGTTCCATCCATGCTTTTGCAAATCGCAGGATTTCTTTTTTTATGGTTGAATAACATTTCATTGTGTATATACATCACCTTTTCTTTATCCAGTCATCTATTGATGGATACTTAGGTTGATTCCAAATTTGGGCTATTCTGAATAGTGCTGCATTCAACATGGGAGTGCAGATATCTTTCAGATATACTGATTTCCTTTCTTTTGGATAGATACTAAGCAGTGGGATTACTGGTCATAATCTATTTTTAGATTTTTGAGGAACCTCCATACTGTTCTCCAAAGTGGGTCTACCAATTTACATTCCTACCAAGAGTACACAAGGGTTCCCCTTTCTCCACATCTTTCCCTGTATTCATGATTGCTTATCTTTCTTATAAAGGCCATTTTAACTAGGGGGAGATGATATCTCATTGTAGTTTTGATTTGCATTTTCTGATAACTAATCATGTTGAATATTTTTTCATATATCTGTTAAAATCTGGCAATATTCTTTCAACCAAGAACAGTTATGGAGTTCCCCACACATCTTCATCCATCTTCTTGCAGATATTATTAATAATAATTTTATTTAAACTTTTAATAAGTTTTCAAAAATTTTTAGCAAATTTTTTTATTTAAATAAATTAAAATTTATTTAATTTTTATATAATTAATAATAATATTAATAATAATAAATGTTCCTAAGACTAGCAATAATAATTTAACCTTTAACGAACGCTTATTATGGACCCATGTTATGCTAAGCATTTGGTGTGCCTTTTCTCATTTATTCATTCCAACACCTCTTTGAAGGAGGATGTTATTACCATTACTACTGTTCTTAAATCCATTCTGTAGCTGAAGAAGCTGAGGCTGAGAAAGGTCATACAATTTGTCTAAGGTCAAGGTCAGAGTCACACATGGAGGAGAACATAAGGGAGAAAGCTGAATCTGGAAGAAGGCCTCTTGACTCAATACTCCATCAAGAACTTATCAATTCTCCTCAAATCATTTATGCTTTTGAAAAAAAATAAGAATCTATACTCTCTTCAGGGTTGAGGAGACCGATGCTTGAGTTAGAGCAAAGGAGCTATTAAGACAAAAATAGTCACAGAGCTGAAAAGAAGAGGAAAACCCAGATCCCAGTAAAATATTGATATTTTTTGTGGTTTTACTGTGAACTAAGTCTTGTAGGTCGAGATTATGTAAAGTAGGATACTTGTAGATTTTTTTTTTTTTTCACTGCTCTCTTCAGAGCTGTAGGATGCCTGACATAAATTTGACATGGTCATGTCCAAAGCACTTTCCTGCCTGGGGTGAGAGCCAGCAAATAAATCCTTGCAATTTCCATTAGAAATTACTTTGATATAAGCATCATATAATATTGGAAGTTGAAGGTGGTAAGCAGAGTTGAAAGGACTGATGATAAATGTGCTTCCTTTAACGATGTTTGTATCTTCTACACATTCCTCCCCCATAACAGTGGCTCCCACCAGCAGCAGCAGAATCAAAAGACTTTCTAAATGTTTCAGATTCCCAGGCCCTACCCATGGCTTGGTGAACCTGAGAAAATTAAGACTTTCTTATTTATGCATCATTGATTAATAAATACATACAGGAACTTGAGGGAAGCCATTGCATCTTCTGAATATAAAAAGAATGCTATCTTCTAATTTCGTGAAGATGATGCGTCCATTACTGGAGTTTTGAACTTGGTACCAACTTGCTGTAAAATGTGTGGCAGACTAAGTGATAGTTCCTAAGTCTTTCCCCACCTCTAAAACAAAGACACATCATGCTCCCTCTTGTGACAAAGGAAATGGAACTAAAAGCAGATAAAGCAAAGAATGAGCAAAGAATTCTGAGCAAGAATTGTGGGAATTGTAGGAATAAACGGTACAAATAGATGAGTTTCCCAATTTATTTAGTAAAATCAAGCATATAGACTCTGTTTCCAGAACTGTAAACTCAAGAGTGGGTGATATAAACCTAAAGTATCTGTTTTGTAGCATGGTGTTTCTTTAAGAACCTACAGAGACCCATATGTGGTCTCTGAGGTTCTTCTAAAAAACACAGATTCTCAGGCCTCATTCTACATAAATGGAATCCAAATCTCTTGAGTCACAGAGCTTTTTAATAAGCTCCCCAGGCAATTCTTATGTACAATGAAGTTAAAGAACCATGGCTCTGGACTGTATGTCTTCTAACATAGAAACCAAAATACATTTATCACGGCAGCCTTTTCAGAATATTAAATATAAACAGGTGGTCAAATAATATGTTGAGCAAACAAAGGCAGGAAGAGAGAGATTGTTTCACCTTTGATGCTCCTAGTAGCATATTTTCATAATCGGGGGCTTTGGTGAGTAGGGTGAGTGCATAGGGCTTTAAGCTATACCTCCTGATGGGGATGGAGCTTTATATACAGGAAATCCCCCTTTCAAAATGATCCAGAAGAAAGACTTTCAAAAAAAAAAGAAAAGTCTCTTGGGAGCTAATTAAGGAGCTGGAGGCAGACAGTCTGCTGAATTAGATCTTTGGTAAGTCAGTGAACTCAGAGATGAAAATCTTAGACCAGGGATAGCCATGAAACCCCAAGGCTGGGGGAATATACACTGATAGCAAAAGGTCAGACAACAGATCATGGTCAGTAAACTGGTAGCTAGAAGGGACTAGGCAGCCCTATGTCCAGCTTTTAAAAAGCATCATGCTTCTATCCAGAGCATTACGGAAAATTGGAACTTGAGACTCATCTAAGTTAAGTGAATATTAGGTGGTGGGGTGAGGAGAAAGGTGGGAGGATGAAGGGTGTTTATGGAGCAGAACCACCAGAGTGGTAAAGCACAGTCCTCATGGCTGTTGACTCTTTAGTTTTAAAAATACATTTATAATGTGTGAGTTTTGTCCCTTGGAACAAACATCTAAGGCTTTTTCAAGGTAAGGTAGAAGTAGGCCTTCCTAAAGTGTTCATTGTTATAAATTACCTTTTACAGTGATCATATAATTACATTTCTGGTTCTACCTTTATTTACTTAACAGGCTTATCGTGTAACCCACAGTGAACTGTGTTCCACGCTTATACCCCTTGTGTTTCCACATGCTGTAATTTTTTGGAAACATTTTTTTTTTCTTTTCCAGCTTTTAGTTAGGTGGACCTTTGATAAACTGATTCAGCAGGAAAAATTTCGGAGATTCTTCCAAGAGTTAGTATGGTAGCCATTAGAGTTTCCCAGGAGAAGGCTATGGAAATGGCAGGGGACCTGTGACTGCCTGATCACACTTATTGCTTCATCCTCCACTTCAGTGACAATGTGGACCTTGGAAGCTGAGCCAGAGTGAGTGATGTAATCCCTCTGAAATAGACCTGGGAGTCCCAGCTTCCTTCTTATGCATGCTAATGGATCATCCTTGACCTCAGTTCTCTAAAACTCTCACAGAGCATGAAAGAAAACCTAGAAAGTGGTAGGGAGTCCCCAGCATTCCTTTAAGATGCAAACAATCTGGCCCAGTCTTTCAGAAATTGCACAGATCACAGCCAACTGCTGCCAAATAAAGCAGCAAATTCCTCTAATTAGAAAGGCCAATTAAAAGAATTAAAAGGGAAATGGTGAATCCCTTATGGTGGAAGATGAAGAATGTTGCCTTTTGTTTTGTTAATGTCAATCATCTGCATGGTATTGTCCCAGGTTAAGTTCCCTCTCTACCTTGAGGTGTGGTGATGACAGAGGGCGAGTCCTCTGGGAGCAGACATCACCTGAGTGATTCAGGGCCTCTAAACCTGCATGCAAGCTCTTTTCTCCTTTCACTGCCTAGCTAGGGCAGTTTGCTCAACTGTTTGCTGTCTTCTGACCCAGTGACTTTTATGAGCCACGGGTTTCCTCTGGATGGGAGGATAGCAGATGAGGAAACAGAGGGGGATTTGGTAGATATGACCTGCTGGTAAGTAAACTGAAAAACTGGATCTCTAAACCACCATAAGCAGGTGCACGTGTTCACCTGGGCACAGCTTCCCAATTCTACTCCTCACAAGGCAGCCATAGGCCTGGCTTTTAAAAGCATTACACTTCTATACAGAGCACAAGAGGAAATTAGAACTTAAGATATGTCTGAGTCTACTTCTAGGGAACATTGGCTTACGAGGGTGAGGTGACATGTGTGGGATGGGGGGCATTAATGGAGCAGAAAGGCCTGAGCAGTAAATCACAATACTTAGAACTTAAGAAGACTCTTCCTATTGACCCCTTGGGGGTACTTAACTATGAAAAAAGTATAAATTGTCTTATAAAGGAAAATATTCATTTGAGATACTGGAATGCTAGAAACCTCTTTGAACTACATTTTTTATTAGTTAACATTAATTGAGTAGTTTAGTAGGTGCCAAGCACTGGTTTGTGCATTTTCCTGAATTCACTCATTTCAGCCTTGCAAGGACCTTTTAGGGCAGGTCTCCTTTAGGATACTGTCTTCCTGTGACAGATGAGAAAGCCGGGGCCTAGACAGGTGATGTAATTGGCCTAAGGGTACAAATCCAGGCAGTCAGATCCTAATTAAGGATAAGATTGCCTTTGCAAAGTGTTTAACTATAAAGTCATATCCACATATAAAAATTCTTGTTATTATATTAAAATCCATTTAGTTTTCTAAATCATTGAGATGATACAATAGACCTATTAAAATTGAGACACATGAGAAAATACAGAATAAGTTAATGTGCTTGTAGTGATAACTTATCTTTTTAAGCTCAATTACAGAAGAGTAGATCTGGCAGTAATTTTTTCTCATCTTTCATGTACCTATAAAAAATAAAACAGAATCATTTGACCTATCCCTTAAACTTTCATTACAAACTACTGAAAAGAAAAGGGTATCTAGTTACGGATAACAGGAAAGGGACTAAATCTAAACCTATTTGTTTCTAATATTATTCAACATTTACCTTAAATCATCTGAATGATTCTCTAAAAAAGAAAAAATTTCTAGATGCATTGTTTTTCAATTCTTCTGGGCTAGAACTGACAGCACATGTAGTGAGAATGAGGTAAACTCGGCAGCCTGGGGCAGACATGACACAGCTGGTCTGGTCGGCTTAGGTCCTGCCTGACCTTCATACCCTGTTCCTATTCTTACTGTTCCGTAAATTTAGCTCCCACCCTAAAAATGCCTATCTTGAGTAGGTTAGGTGGATTGATTCAGGAGATTAACTTTTAAACTGGAATGTCATAATAAGTCACTGAGTTATGCTGATTATTGTTTGGAATAGGTGTTGGTGTGGTCTTTGTTTTGAACTTTTATGTATAAAACTGTGAATTTAGAAGAGGAAGAACGGGACAGTTTCAGAGAGTCTACTCTCACTGTTCTCCAGAATTCCAGCCTTCAGATGAATAAAGTTTGGTAGACCTATCTCCATTTCTGCATACTGGCTGACAGTGACAGGTGGCCAGATCCTCTTCATCTGGTAACAGAACCAGAATTAAGTTAAACATGCATTGATAACAGTTAAGAGGTATACATTGGTATCTTATTATATAATGTATTTGTATTTCTTTAACATATAGCTGTTCTATTCTTCTAAGTAGGCTACCGTTTTCTACTTAGTTGACTGTTCAAGCTTTGCTCCCACAATAAAGTTCAATTTTAAAGGAAAGAAAATGTTGAATGTCACATATACTATAATCCAGGCCTTCAATTACTCATGGCCATAGTCCATGGAGCCATATAAAGACACCATCATTAGCTGAGACTAAGTTACCTTATTTGTATGAAAATTCCAAAATAGTTTGCTTTGGAATTCAAATCTACATACCAGGAGAAAAATGCCATTGATATGATTGCCTTTCCCTTTGGAAGTACTCCCTAGATGAGGATGGCAGATGGATTTCATTGGACATGTCAATTTCAGTTTATTTGTCATGACTGTATGTCCCTGTGAGGCTACTTGGGTATCCTGAAGTAAAGAGTGCCCTGAAGGAGGGTGGCAATATGTCTCCTATTTGCATTTCTTGCCCTCCCATGTAACAAATTGCTGTCAGCTACCCCTTGACTGAAGGTCCTCCTTGATCTGTCTAGCGTATGTCTCAGGACACTCATTTTGAAGGGGAGGGATTTCCAGGATTTTATTTATTTTATTTAATATTAATGTGAGAGCATAAATGATTAGGCTACAATGTTTGCATTTTTTAGGTAAGGTCCCTGTTGTATGACATACCTCCTGGAATGCCCTACATTGTGCCTATTAGGTGGGAGCACACCAATCCCTCTCCCTCCTCCACTCTGCTTCTCTCTTTCTTTCCCCTCACCTCAACTTGAATTAAATTGAGTTTTTCTCTTGTATGGGTGTGCATTAATTAGTAGATCTACTGGCTTCATATTAGTATTGAATACATTGGATATTAGCTTTGCCATTCTTGTAATACTTTACTAAAGAGAATGTTCTCCAACTCCACCTAGGTTAATACAGAAGATGTAAAGTCTCCATCTTTTTTATAGCTAAATAGTATTCTATTGTATACATACACCACAGTTAATTAATCCACTCATAGGTTGATGGTCATGTGGGTTGATTCCACATCTTGGTAATTGAAAATTGAGCTCCAATAAATAATCCAGTGCAAATGTCTTCATGATAAAAGGGTATTTTTTTCTTCTGCGTAGATGCCTAGTAATGGGATTGCAAGATCAAAAGCAAGGTCTATTTTGAGGCTTTGAGGATTCTCAACATAGCTTTAGAAAGAGGCTGTATTAATTTTAGTATTTTACACTGGCTCACCAGCAGTGTAAAAAGTTTTCCCTTCTCTCCACATCTGCGCCAGCATCTGTGGCTTAGACATTGTGTGATGTGGGCTATTTTCACTGTGCTTAGGTGATATCTCAAGGTAATTTTGATTTTATTTCTCTGATGCTTAGGGATAAAGAGTATTTTTTCATGTGTTTGTTGGCCCTTCATCCAACTTTTTCAAAGAAGCCTCTATTCTTGTCTCTTACCCAGTGATAGATGGGATTATTCGATCTTTTTTGTTAATTTGAGTTCTCTGTAGATTCTAATTATCAACCCTTTGTCAGATTTGTAACATGCAACCATCTTTTCTCATTCTGAAGGTTGCCTATTTGCTTTAATTGTTGTGTTCTTATGTGTGCAGAAGATTTTAGCTTAATTAAGTCCTATTTGTTTATGTTATTGTTGCGATGGCCAATGGAGTCTTCTTCATAAAATCTTTCCCCAGGCCTATATTATCAAGCGCTTTCCCCATGTTTTCTTCTACTATTTTTATCTTTTTTTGTCTTAGATTTAAGTCTTTTATCCATTGTGAGAATTTTTGTAAGTGATGAGAGGTATGGGTCAAGTTTCACTGGTTGTCCAGTTCTACCAGCACCATTTAATTGAATAGGGATTCTTTTCCCCAGTGAATGCTCTTGTTTGGTTTATTGAAGATCAGATGGTGACAAGAGGCCAGTCTCATTTCTGAGTTTTCTATTCTGTTGCATATATCTATGTCTTTATATTTGAGGGTCACACTTTTAACCAAGAACTTGAAAGGCTAATGGTGGTATATATGGAAAACTTTTCTTTTGGTTCTTCCCACTGATTAGTGATTATGGTGGGTGCCTCTGGGACCTGTGAAGTAGCTGACTACTTTAAAACAGTATGTGGACTATAGAAATGTATTCCTCTACTACCATCTTGGTAAAACCATTTAAAGCTGTAGTTTTCAAACAGGAATGCCCAGGCTCAAAGAATGCAAAAATACTGGATATGACAATGAGGCTGAGCTGAACAACAGCATTAGTTGGGCCTGAATAAGAGAGCCCTAGATTATAAAAATGATCAATCCACAAGTAGTTATTGAGTACTGACTATGGAGAAGGTATCATGCTCACTGCTCTAGGAGAAACACAAATAGAATTATTCTCCTGTTCTCCCAGAACTCAGCCCCGCTTGGGAAGATAATACATTGATAGAAGCAGCCACAATATAGGCAATATCTGAGTGGAGAACAGTGGGTCAGCTCTTCCTGCTGCACATTGCTCGGTCCAGCTCTGTTATTAAAGGAGAGTCGAAGACCCCAGATTGTTAGCCCTGGATGGAGCCCTCTAATACTGCGTGTGCAAAAGCCAGACTCAGAGAGGCTATTATTTGATACGAATAACAAATTTCTCCTAATCTGGTTTCTTAAAGCAGCTGTGGGGTGGTGCAATGGGTATGGGATAGGACTCCAGAATGGATTCTCATTAATTAAGCTGTGACACTTAATCCCTTACTAACTCAATTTTCTAATTGTAAAATTGAGAATAACACTACATATTTTGCATCTTTATTCCTGATGGGTTGGTTAGGAGAGTCATGTGAGACTTTGTGAAAGTACTTTGAAAATAATTATGTGCTATAAAACGTACAGATTATTAAGAGCATCTGACATCTGTTAAGTACTTATTACGTGCCAGGCATTGTGCTGGCATTTTCAATTCATTAGCTCAGTTAACCCCCTGTAGCCCTTTGAGGTAGGTACTGCTATCAACATTTGATTGAGGAAGAAACCGAGGTTTACAGGGATTACTTGTATAAGACTAAGTGCCCCAGAGACATTGCAGGCTTGAGCAACTGGATTCTACAGTCGCCGCATAATCACTCTTCTTACCAGCTCTAAATTATTATGGGAGATGCCACATGAATGAGTGACCATTGTCTACAGCTAGGCAGGAGCAACCGCGCTCATTCTCCTAAGGACAACCAGGCTTAAGACTTGGGTTCAACAGGAGGTTAAAACCAAGTACCTGCTGCTCTTTGGCGTTGGGAGGAATTGTGAGAGGTAAACCTGAGAAGAGACTCACTAAATCCTTTCTCCTTGCATATGCATAAGCATGAACACTCCGCGCTGGGTATTTAACCAAGCTAATGTCAAACTAATATTCAGGGCTTGCTACAAAGGCAGTAATTAATCCATTAGCTACCCTTGCTAGCAGGCTGAGGAATGACTGCTTCAACTGCTCTTTTCTTGCTCAGAAGCCTGGCGGGGCTACCCTGGAACTCTCCATTGCCATGGGTTTAACGGAGGCTCCTGAGTCAATGCACCAGGCCACTCAAGGAGAAATTTGAGGCCCAAGTTGGGGAACCAGCTGCGGATTCTAGGATCTTGGCTTCATAAAGGTAAATCTACATGCTGTTCTTACTCTACACCTTTCCCTGGCAAAAGCCTGAGGCTGAGAGCAAAAGGCAAAATGAAATTTAGAAATAGAACTGTTGGGTCCAGGGCAGCTGGCTGCCTCCTCCAGTTCTTGTAATGCTGTTGGTCGAAAAATGACCAGACACCCCAACATAATTTGAGAAGGGACAGAGAAGGAGGCCTCAAGGGGGATTGGGAGGAAAACCTGGCCTGCTGACTCAGAAAGTCTGAAGGCCATAGAAACCTTCTGGGAACACTGAGATCAGCACTCAGCAGTTCTCACCAAAAAAGGGGAAAAAATTGCTTTCTTTTTGTCTTGTGATTTTTTTTTGAGGTGAAATTTAAGTTTTTGTGTGAGTAGCACTATTATACCTATCTTGAATGTCTTACTTGTATTGCATCACATCATACCTTTGTTTCTCAATAAACTGTTCACTTTTAAAAAAAGGGAAAAGAATATGGGCATGAGGTAACCTAGTTAATCAGTGACCAATGGACAACAATCAATGACCAATAGAAAAGGACAAAGGTGCCCAGAGATGCAGAGAGACCAATAAAAGAATTACAAACAATTTTAAAAGGAGAGAAAGGACATTTATGCCTCTGCACTCCCAACCCTAAACTTTCTGTGCTCTTAAAATTTTCTTTGTTATACTAAAGCCTGTGGGAAGTTACCTTTGTTTTTGATTCCTCACACTGTCTGTGCTCTTCCTGTTTTACTTTCACCCGAAGTAATTGAGCCACACCTACTGGATTTCGGTAACCGGGACCCCTGACCCCCAACATAGGGCAAGCATGAAGCAAAATATATTGAGAAAGAGAAAGATTGGATTACAGGATCAGGACAAGATACATTCACTGAGTCTCCATTGTTGAGACAAAGAAAAAGGCTTCAAATATAGCTAGGGGTTCTCTTTTATATCACCTGGGTTGGGACTACGTTGTGGCTCTGAGGTCACCCTGGAACCAGAGTCTTACAGACCTGTTCCTGCCTTGAGGATCTTGAGAGCCCAGTTAGGCTGATGTGGACTACAAGATAGATTTAAGCTAATAACAGGATAATTAGCCTTAAGGCTATTGTAGGTCACCTCTATTATAACCACCAGGCCCTGCACCTGGGCTATTGAGTCCTCCATCTTCTGCAGATGGTATGTGAAGTTCTGATTGGTAGATTGGTAGGTGCGCCCTGTTCCCCAGGAGTGAGCGATTACTTGGGAAAGGATTAGGTGGGATGTACCAAGATGGGAACCTAAGTGCCTGCCCTTTCTGCTTTCCCTAAGGGAACCAGATCTGTTGCTGGAGTGTCACCGTTTCCCAGATACAGGGAGCCTGGCTGGCACCAAGAAAGCAAGCATGTCTGAACATAATGCTTCCCCATCCTCACCCTGATCTGTCCAGCTCAGCACCTCAGCAGGAACTAGGAATCTTGCTAATTATGAGCTGGCTGTAAAGTGGTAGCTAGAGATGAATCCACTATAATGAGGTAAATGCCTCAGCGCTACCCAGTTTGGAGCAGAAATTTCTGCATATTTTGGCCAGACTAGTGTGAACAGCAAAGGGACAACACCTTTTCAACCCTGCCTCCCCCTTTCTAATGCCTTCCAGAGGAATAAGTCAACAGGGGTAATGGAAGGGACGTGGGGTCCTCTGACATCTCTCCCACCAGCTGAGAGTCCTTTCAACTATATCTTGAGGTTCACTGTGCTTTAATTTACCTGTCAGGCACTGTGCCACTCACCCAATATACACCGTCTTATTTAATCTTCACAATACTCCTAAGAAATGAGTGTTGTTAACTCTTTTTCAGGTAAGGAAATTAAGGCTGAGACTGACTAACCTGCAGCAGGTCATACGGGCAGAAATGAAGGAGGGTCAGGACTCATTTTGTCCAACTCTGGAGCTTGAGTTCTTGCCCTTATAGCTTCCTGTTGAACTTCCTCCCCTTGGGCATGTCCCAGGCAAGAACAGCAAAGAAGTCTGGCTTTGGTGATCTCAGAATGTGTGCTTGTGCACATCTGTCAGTGAACGCGTGTTTGTTTTTATTCTTTTTAAAATCTCTTGCTTCTTGTCCCCCACATTTTTGCACTGTTGCATTTTATCTAGCCTAGCAGTTTTCTCATTCTCAGTTCTCTTGTCATCTGTCCGAGCAATTAATTTACACGCCTAAGTAAGGAATTTAGCAATTTAACTCTCCCTTTACTATTTGCATTTATAGAGGAAATAGCAAGTCACTGGTAAAAATGTACCAGTTCTTCAAGCAGGAGTTGATCAATATGTTTTCTGGAAGGAGAAAAAATGATATTTAAGAGCCCATGAATCCCAGGCCCTGTCAAAGAATGGGTGAATAAAAAAACTCAGACATTTAGACTAACATGAGAAGCACATACATGAAAGGAAGGAGAGACCAGCCTGATTTTGTTTGAGAATGCCTAAATAAGTACATTTGGATCTCAAAAAGAAGAATATTCTTGGTGGCGCCTGTGGCTCAGTGGGTGGGGCGCCAGCACCATATACTGAGGGTGGCAGGTTCAAAACTGTCCCCGGCCAAACTCCAACAAAAAACTAGCTGGGCGTTGTGGTGGGCACCTGTAGTCCCAGTTACTTGGGAGGCTGAGGCAAGAAAATCGCCTAAGCCCAAGATTTGGAGGTTGCCACTCTACCAAGGGCCATAAAGTGAGACTCTGTCTCTACAAAAAAAAAAAAAAAGAATATTCTTAGGACCTCAAAAAATTTCTGCATCACTAAGGCCCAAGTCTGGGGGTCCTGGGTAGAAGTGTGAACAAGGTGAAGTACATGGTCATCCCTGGCAATGTCACCTCATTCTACCCACAAGCCCGGAGTAGGCAGACCTAACCTCTCTGTCTGCTTCTGTTGGCCGTCTATGGTAGACCTTGGTGCATGAGTTTAGGACTTCTGTAGCAGCTGGAGCAGCAGAATCTGTACTATGAGCTTCCTAGTGGAACAGAGAACATCCTGCCTACCCTCATGTTTTCAGGCTGGGCTGAGTGGGAACTAGGGAGTATCACCATGACAACATCCTTTTGGATATCATTTCCCCCCCAGACAGGAAGGAAATGATCCCTAAGAGCCCTACTTTCTAGGGCCATAGCCTTGTGTGGACACCATTCAACTTTCACGCATCTTTCCTCCAATACATATGCCTCTGCTGTCAGAGTGTTTGTGTCTGCCTGATCTAGCCAGACCTAGTCATGGTCTTTGTTTCCTTTTTAACAATTTCTGTCCTGTGCCACTTCCCAAGCAGAATATAATAAACTCTATGAGAGCCAGGACTTTCTGATTACTTTTTTTCTACTATTCTATTCTCAGTGTCTAAAACTACCTGGTACACAGTAGGTACTCGATAAACATTTGTTTAATGAGAGAAAGAATGTGTGTGTATGTGAAAGCAAGTAGCTTAGCTTTAATACCTACAGACACCTATCAGCATTTGGCCAAATATTTCCAGCAAAATATTTGAAATTCCCATTCTTTGGCCACACATTGGGTTACAGCTGTGTCTTATTGCTTACCAAGGTCGGTGCACAGGACAGATGAAAGATGTCACCTTTCCCTTCCCAGAAGTTTTAACCCAGATCTTAGCTATCATAGCTTCTGAGTTTCTGATGAGAGTTAAAGTTAAAACGAGGTTTGCTTATTCACTTATTCAATTGCTATTTAGTGAGCCCAGTACACCAGCTATCTTCCAGGTGCTGGAGCCAGGATAGTGACTAAGACGTAGACTGGAGCTTATGCTCTGTGGAGCCATTTGTGAAAAGAAAGGGCTTTTGCAGTTAAGACCTCTTGCTCTCAGTTTTCCCCCCTGAAGGATATTTAACTAATAGTGTAATGAAAGAGGCCCCATTTTGTCTAATAATGAACATTCCAGAGAAGGCTGAGGTGGGGAGGATACTGGTCATCAGCCTTCAAACTTTCGGTACAAAGAATGGGGAGAAATAGCCCCACGAAAGAAACGGATAATGAGCTTGCAAAGAGGAAGGTGCTTTAAAGGGTGTGGCGTTGAGAGGTCTGGAAAACCGGGGATGGCCAGAGAGCAGATGGAGGGATGTTCCAGGATCCAAAACTCTGACAGCCCTACTGCGTTGGTGTGAATTAGTTTCTCTAGTGGGTGACTAGAGAGAAGGTATAAGTTCAAATTGCAGATCTACTTCTCCTTAGCCCCTGGTCTTAAACAAGACATGAACTCAATCAACCTTGATGTCCTCATTCACAAAGTGGAGGGAGATACTATTCTGTATCCCTCAGGATTCTGTGAAGCCCAAGGCCTTGTGCCTAGCTCGCAGTGGGAGCTGGACAAATGAAAATGAATGTTGAACTGTTGAACAATGAGAGAAGGCAGAGATGAAGGAGATGAGAAGGTCACCAACAATAAGCCTCCATTCTGAATTTTGCCAAAACTAGAACTTGCCGCTCTTCTCAGAGGCCAAACACGGAAATTACTTCACTCATGCCCTATTTTTGTCTTTCCCTATAGAACAGTTGTTCTTGAACTTTAGAGTTTATGAACGTCAATAAGGATACTTGTTAAAAATGCAGATTTCTGGATTTAAACCTGAGAAATGCTGATATAGTGAAACTATATTTTAAAATGGGACTTTAAGTAATTTTCATGTGTGTCTGCAATCTCCAATCTCCACGGCCATTGGAACCAGGCCACACAGTGTCACCAGCTGAGTTTCACCACCTGTCCTATCCCCCATCATGCCTCTCTGTCCGTGGAAAAATTGTCTTCCATGAAACCAGTCCCTGGCGCCAGAAGGTTTGGGGCCTACTGTAATAGGTGGACCCTACTTTGAAAAACTTGAAGAGGACTCCAAGACAGTGATTACATACATGAATCTGGGATACAGAAGCAGCAACACATCATAGACAGAAGGTGTAAGCAGAGGGTAAGGGGCAGAGTGTAGTAGTAATTACATTGGGAAGGGCCTGGCTCAGGACTGCTCCTGAAATGCTATTCTCATGGAGTAAGGCTCCACTATTTTTCAATCTCTCAATAAAGCAGCTCTCAGTTTTACTTACTGAGATTTAAAACCCCAAAGATATTCCCAAATATCTTGATGTTTGATATCAGATGGTAGCCTGGATATTCCTCTTTTCATCTCAATGATTTGGTAACCTTAATCGTCTAAGTCTTCACCACCTTTCTAGGCAGGTTATTTCTGTAATCAAGTAGCTATTCACAAATAACCCATTTCACAAAATTAGCAAGACAGGAAACGAGCAGAATGCCATAAGTGGTACATGTTTCTACGTGGATAATTGCTGAGGACTATCTCTTCTCAGAATGTCAGTGTAACCAGAGGAATCTATGTAGGAAAAAGGAACAAGAACACTGGCAATAATAAAAAAATGAAAGTAGAAGAAAAATCTTGTAGTCCCAAATAGTTAGCCACAGTAGGCCTGTTTAATAGTGATTGGGGATATCAGCTAAATAAAAGCTTACTGGCAGTGCAATGCCATTAATCCTAAATTAAGGTATATTCTGGAAAAACGAAAACGTGTGCCCCTAGAAAACCAAAGGGGCCAGTGAGTAGTAAAAGAAAATCAAGCCTAGTGGGGTCATTTTTTCTACATCCTTTTTTGCATGTCTTCTGTTTCCACTAAATCACTGCATGTATACCTTTTCTGCTAATACTTCACAGGCTGTCTCCCAAATGAAACCTGGAATTGCATTATGGATGACGTGGTACGCTGTAACAACACTGGTGACCCCACAGGCCACATCTCTGATATTTAGCCCTTCAACAGTCCCTACTCATACCGAGTGTGAGCTCATTAATGGTTTGGCCAATGAGATATTGGCTCAAGCAGCATTTTGATGTTTGCACTTTGGGCTTGTCTTTGGAACATTCACTTTTGAATGCCGGCTGCCACATTATAACGAAGTTTGATTTTGACAACTGAATAATGAGAAGACCAGTAGAGAGAGGCCCTGAAGGACCATTGTGGACATTCCAGCACCAGCTGAGCTCCCAGCTGGGTGCAGCCTCAAATCTACCCCATGGAGCAGAAGAATGCTCAGCTGAGCCAGTCAACTCACAACTGAATCACAAGAAATAACAAATCGATGTTTTACACCATTGGGTTTTAGAGTAACTCTTATGTCACAACAAATAATTAACACAATAATTGGTAACTAGAAGTAAAGTGCTACTGTAACAAAAACCTAAAGTATGTGGTATTGAATTGTTTTAAAATATACCTGGGATTTTGTTTTGATTTAGGTATGGTTAAAACACATAGAAGAGGAGATAATTGCAACTGAAAAGATACAATAATCTGTTGCTCACAGTTCTCAAGTGCAGGTGGCATGCTATGCTCTGGAGGGTCATGAGTGGAAGCACCAGAACCTGTCAAAAAGTGAAAGGTGGGGGGAGGCATGGGAAAAGCCTTCATTGTGGTTTTTATTTTATTTTATTTTTTTAAATCATAGCTATGTACATTAGTTCAATCATGGGGTACAGTGTTTTTATGGGAGGAAATGGGAGAGGCAGGCTAACCAGGATAAATGGGTTTATGATTGGCTAGTTTGAATAATTAGCCAATTATTGGCTGATTATTCTGAGTTGTGACATACTGTTCCCTGGGATGATTAGGGCCATGGGTGACAGGTGAGAGCTCCATAAGGGCGGTAGTTAGCAGGTGGGTTCTAGATTGATCAGGTGTTGAACTCCACACTCACAATGGTGTTTGGAGTTTGAGCCTTTGGGAGGTGATCCAACTTAGAAGAGGTAAGCTTGTGGGGGGCCCCTCATGATATTAGTTTCCTTACAATATAAGAGGAGACTAGAGCTCCCCCTAACTCCACCATATCAGGACATATGAAAAGAAGCCATCTGCAAGCCAGGAAGAGCACACTCACCAAGAACCTGAGTATTCTGGCACCTTGATCTTAGACTCCTAGTCATCAGAAGGTTGGCAAGTAAATGTTTATTGTTTAAAGCTACCCAGTCTATGGTGTCTTGTGGTAGCAGACTAAGAAATTTCACGCATGAAAGCTTTTCTCCTAAGAAAATTTCTTTCTCTCTTTAGGAATTGGCTAACTATGGAAGGGGAAGTCTCTCCTGGGTCAGTAAGGCCTTCAAGATGACAAAGCAGAACATATACAGAATATTAAATCATTATTGATATAGGATTTGGTAATGTAGATGATGTAAAAGCCTAGAAAGCAAGGAGACTATGAGCAATGTTGGAAAAACAGTAAAATTTTTATTGATGCCTGAATAAAAAAAGACTTGTGTTATATATTAGTAGGAGAGTGAAGGTGATTTTAACCTTGGTGACTTATAACATAGGAAATATAACTGAGAAACTTAGAATTTAGCCGGGGAGTTGTCCAGGCAGAATAATGAATGTTCTAACTGGTGTTTTTAGTCACCTGTGATAAGATAGTATAAGAGAAATAGAGGGAAGATAAAAAAAGTATTGTGCCATTTTCAAGCAGAATTTAGAGAACATTTTTCCAACTCAGGACTTTCTGGGTCAGATAATATAACTTCTGATTCTCAGTATCTGTAACTGACACAACATATTAAATAAGAAATATCCTCAGGAATAAAGATAACTCCAGGATGCTGTCAGTAAAATAAGACCTAAGGATAAATATCAAATCAAAGTTTGGGCTGTTTAACCTCTTTTATAGGCCTCTGAAAGATTTACAGTGAAGATTTATTGCCTCTCAGCTAGACAAAATTTCTTATGAGAATCTTAAGAACATTTTCTTGCAACGCGCTGATTCTCAGCCCAAAGTAGGGAGAGAACTCTGTCAAGAGGTGTGTGTGTGTGTTTGTGTGGTGGGGGAGTTGCCTAATGGAATGGATTTTAAATTTGGTATCTAGAAATCCCATAGTATTTGTTAAGGGAATTGTATCAGCTTGGCTATAAAGGGGCAGCTCAAAGTGAAGAGAGGTCTCTGAGCCACCAGCTTATTACCATTACCACTCAGCTACAAGCATGAGCTATTCTTTATGGAAAGGAAACCCATCTCATAAAGTGGACCAAAGAAAAGAGAGGATTAAAGCTTTGAGGATAAAGGATTCAGGAACCACTTTCAGGGAGCAGAGCCAACATCGCTTTGCCAAGTGACATGTGCTTCATGGATTATAGAATTGCTGTGGGGCATAACTATGTATTTTCTGCTCCTCCCCACTTATATTTTTGAAAAGCGAATGTCTATTGGTGATAGCCTTTCTCTTTTTCACCATTAAAAATGGATGTGGGAGGGAAGATACCTTGTTTTAGGCCACAGTTCTCTGTACTTGAGGAAGCACATCCGAGGGCCTTCCTCTATACCTAAAATTAACTGATGTGACAAGCTGCTAGATGCCAACACTGAATCTGATGCTGAATAAGATGACATTCTGTGGGTCCTGGAAAGAAGGTGAATATATTTTGAGGGTAGAAAAGACAGGAGTCAGTGAGGGCCTGGAGGCAGACTATTTTGGTCTGTTAGGTTGGTGGTCCCAATGATCCATGCATCCCAGATTCACACACCTGTGTGACCCCTCCCACATTGTCTCTGGGATTGGCCAAGGGGATTTTAGCAAAATGATGTAAGGAGAGGCTTGATAAGCTCTTGTACCTTTAGCACACTCCCTCTTGGAAGTCACATCACACAGGGTAAAAGAGACAGATAGGCCTACTGAATTTGTGGGGAGAGGCCCTGAAACTAACTGGGACTTTTGCTATCTAAAGAGAGATGACTGAAAGTCTGAGTCTTTGAGAATGAAAGGCCTCTCAGGATGGTAAAGTTGGTTACACCTACTTCCAGGAAGCTTTCCATGGAAAGATTCTGTCCTAAGTGTTTTCTTAGATATCTAGAGCCACTCACCCATCTGACTGCCTTGTCTAGAATTTTGTCTCTCTGACTTTGAGTACCCTTAATAAAAGCTGCCTACCCTGACCCCTATCACACCCTCACTGTCCACCATTAATCCTTATAACCAGTTCCCTGATCCAATTGGTTGGCCATGACCTCGTATGACCTTAACTACCATCAATTCCTTTAGCATAACATGAGGCAATTGCACACTCTATCTGTGCTCTAGTTATCACAATGTGTCCCCTACTAATATCATCTTAACTATGATAACTCCCCAGAAAAAAACAGCACACACCCGCATGCATGCACTCACACACATATGTGTACACACACATACTTACACACTCAAATGGTACAATGCTCAAAAATCATCAGGTTATTGGGAAGAGGCTTAATAGAAAATAGAGGTAATTGTGATACTTTTTACTTTTTTAAAAAAGCTATATTTTAACAAAACATTCTCTTCAGTCAAGTCTTTTCAGAAAAAGTTTTATAAAATTATTTTCTGTGCCCACATACACCAAAGCATATAGTTAATTCTGATTATTATTGAGATCAGTAAAAATTAGTGTTTTTTCCCCAAATGCACATAAAAAATAATTTTTTTTTTACTAAATATTGAACTTCTACCTGATGAAATTTATGTAGACCCACACTAGAAAAGCTAAGGAGTACAAGACAGTGATCAAAAAGTGAAATCTGACCACTGTGAAAAGATACAAAATATTGGGGTGGAACCTGTGGCTCAAGGAGTAGGGTGCTGGCCCCATATACTGGAAGTGGTAGGTTCAAGTCCAGCCCCAGCCAAGACTGCAAAAAAAAAAAAAAAAAAAATTAAAGCTGGATATACAGTTAAGTAGAATTCAAGAGGGAAAAAGCAGTCAATCTATTTGCAAGATATGAGCATGACACAGCTAGAATAGGTGGTCTAAGTATTTGGATATCAAGCACAGTTAATCCAAATATGCACAGACAGGTATATATCTAAGCTAAGCATGTTTAGGGAAATGTAGAAAAGCCAGATGCATTTATTATATCTTTGCTTAAATGTAAAATGTAATTTATATCAGTGTCTTGCTTGAATTGATGCTTTTAAAGAGAAGGAAGGCAGATTGAAGACTCATATAAATGTAGCAGAAAAAAAAGCTGAAATGCGGAGGAAAAAAGGTTTTCTAATAAGGCATAAGTAGGGAGATAAAATGAAGTATGACTAAAGAAAGTAGCAATTGCTTTAAAAATCTGTCCTAATAAGATATATTTTAAAGAAGTAAACTGAAGCTAATAGCAATAAGCAAGCTTGGAGATAAAAATTTGGGGAGTTAAGTATTTCTAAGTATTGGAATGGTGGAAATGCATTTGAACTACAAAAGGCAATGAAACTAGGAGCCAGCATATGCTTGGCAATCTTGTCTGTTTAGCTTTACTGAACTGACCAAAACACTGCCAATTTGTTTTGTTTCATTTTCTGCCATCATAATGGATAGTTACTGAGCAATTGATTGTATCATTGTGCAGCTGGTTGAGTTTGGTCATTAAGATGGATGATATGATTGGACCAAGTCTTTCATGGTCTGGCAATCTTGGTCACCTTAATGACTTAACTGTATTGACTGTGGAGAAGCCTGCTCGCCATGCATTCTCTCCATCTTCAATGGATATGTTCTTATAAGCCACGTTTTGTCCTTATAACTGTTTTCACACTGTCTCCATTTTTTAGACGTTTCAAAGAAATGTTGCTGCTAAAGAAGGACTACAATTAACATAAACTAACAACTAACTATATTAAGACATACAAATCTGTAAACACTTGTAGATAATGAATTCATGAACACCACTTACAACTGAGATGCTTTTTTAAAAAAAAAGGCTGCAAGATAAACTTTTCCTGTGGAATTATTGAATAAGGTTTATAAATTCTGGCATGACTTTTCCCATCCTCCACCCTGAATATAATGGTAAGTTGAACTTTCAGGGTAAAAACTGAATTCTAGCAGCTGCAGGGTTGGTGCTGGTCTCTCAACTGCCTTCAATAGCACTGCAAGCTGACAGGCTTAGACCTGTCTCCCATTCCGAGGCAGTGCTCACTGAGGCTGGGAGGTCTTGTAAATTTATATCCCTAGATGCGAGGCCTGAAAATGTAGCTACAGGCTTCTGAGTTTCCTTCACGCTTTTCAAGTATCCTTTGCAGCCGTTTAGACTGAAGCACTGAAATTCTAGGGTGAGCTCTGGGTCACTTAGCCCTGGCCATGTTATCTTCTGCTTAACATCTGCCTTCTGAGTATATGGCTACTCATCCTAAAACAGGCCTCCACTCCCTGTGCCCAGAGCCCCTCTCTGAATAGATCTGGCTAGAGACTGGACCCCACCTGGCACCTGTCAGCTTTCCACCCCGGGAACTGGAAACTTGCCTGAACTCAGCCTTATGGAGGAGATTTTGCAACATATGGGTACATGTCCCAGAACCATGACTGCCACCTGCCTGGCTCCCTAGGGCTCAACCACTGCTGTGCCCTGTCCACCCACATTGGACCCAGTGCCCAAGATTGCCTGAGCCATCTCAGAGCTTGCTCCATATCTTTACAGCCGGGCTTTTTCCTTGCCCTTTCTGGGACTAAGTCTGCAGTCCCACCTCCTTGGTTTCTGCTCCTCTAGTCCAGTGTCTCTAGCATCTAACATATTTCTTATACAAAACCCACTCACACCTCAACCTAGTAGAAAAACATTACATTGGCTGCCTGTAAACTAGACTTTCTAGCATGGCTTTCAACACTAGCTTTTGAGTTTCTTGGTCTCAGTTATCGGAACGATAAAATGAAAGGTGTTGGAGTGTGATTCCAGAAGCTCCTTTTAGTTTTGATATTATTTAGAGACCTGCTTTGAAGGCTCAAGATTTGGTTTAGAGATATGAAGAAATTGTAAAATGAGCATGCATACGGTTGGTGAGAAATGTTCCCTGCAGTATGACTCAAAGGTCAATATTAGACATTTTGCTATGGTTCTGTTTAGTTTTATATGCATTATCTACATGAAAGTGACAGCACAATAGTAAAATTTTTAAATCATATTAAATTTGAGTTATTTAAGAAAAAATAATGTAAATGGACTTAAAAAGGTTAGAAAGAGAGTAGAAAAGTTTAGAGTTTTGGCTACAAAAATGCCAAAGGATGTATTAGAAGGAAAAATTATTCAGAACAGATGTTGTAGAGGTGGGAAAGAGAGCAGAAGTCATGCCCAAGCTATACAGGGACAAGTTCAGTAAAATGTTTGACTTAAGAAAGCAATGGAGTAATATAAGATAAAACCAATAGTAATTGGGAAACAGCTGGGATCAGACAGTGACACCTCATTGATCCCCATGGGCATATAGGAGCTGTTTCCCAATTTTGGTCTCCCTCAGTTTCCTTCGACTATAGATTCTAAAGATAAAGCAAAATATTTACTTTTCTTTGTTGTCTAGATATAATCACCCAACTCTACTCTGACCAATGTGACACAGAACAAAATCTGCTGGGGGCATTCTGGGAAAGTCATTACTTTCTCATGAAAGGGCTAGATATCAAGACTGTCCCTTCTCCTCTTACCTGTTTGTAAAGCACCTGTTAAATGGCTGGAGCCATTTACCATCAGAGACAATACTTGTAAGATGGCATTGGGGAGATGAATAAAAAAGAAACAGTTAAAGATGGAAGACTAGACAAGAAGAAAAAGCCTGGGTCCCTGATGATGTCATGCATGAGATGATTGAATGAAAATAATTACCTATCACTACACTTCTTATTATAGAATAGAGTTCATCTCTTACCTTTTAAGTCGTTGTTAATTGAATTTAGTTACCTATACCTGGAAAGCCTTCCTAAGGCAACCTTTCTGTGCTTTGTTTTACACACAGATACATATGTTCCAAAAATTTTACCCCAAAGTGATGATTTTTTTAAATGGCAGTGAACCTATAGTAGCATTTTGGGACCAGGAGATTTGATTTGGGTAAATTTTATTTCTATTTTTTAAAAATTAAAGTGAGGAAAAAAGATTTATCCAACAAATGAATGAGATTAACATTGGTTTATTAAATCTAGAGCTGAGTATTGAAAGTCTGTTTTGAGAATAGATGAGAAAGCACTAATCTCAAAGAGCCAGCATTTATTTACCAAAAACAAATCATGCTTGTTTCTATATTTCTTTCTTTGATTGAGGTATAAAATGTTAAATAAGGGCAAGTCATTCATTCAGTGAAGAGTTACTGAATCACCTAGGCTATGTGCTAAGAGCTAGAGATATAAAAGTAAATAAAATTCAATTCCTTCCTTTAAGAAAGGTGTTAGTTTCTTAGTTTCCATTTAGTGACAGAAGCAATATCATGTGATAAGTGTTTGACAGGGGCCTGTACAAGAGAGAACAGTACCAGAGAAGAAATGACCATGAGCAGTGGTCATGTTTCTGATACTTGGAAAAATGAGAACAAAATCCCTAAAGAATGGAGAAAATTATTCTCTGGCTTGAGGTAAATGTAAAAAGATAAGGAAGGCATAGTTGACTTTGGAAAATGCAGCAAATTAGATGTTTAGGAGTGGTGCTGATAAGGTAGGCAGGGCCCCTGTGATGAAGCATTTGAAAATTTTCCTGTGATGAACTGGAAGTCAGTGTTGGGTAGTAAGTAGAAAAGGATCTGGTAGGTTGGTTTTAGAAGGATGATTCTAAGTAGAGGAAAGATTAAAGAGTAAGAGACTGCAGGCAGTGAAATAATTAGCAGATTCTCATTTAAAAAAATTGACAAGAATGCTCACAAATCCTAGCACTTTGGGAGGCTGATGTGAGAGGATCACCTGTGGCCAGGATTTTAACACCAGCCTAAGCAAGAGCAAGACCCCCATTTCTGCAAAAATAAAAATATTAGCCAGGCAGGAGCTGGTAGTCCCGGTTACTTGGAAGGCTGAGTCAGGAGAATCACTTGAACAAAGGAGTTTGGAGGTTCCTAGGCCTATGATAACACCACCACACTCGAGCCTGGGAGATAGTACAAGACCCCATTTAAAAAAAAGAAAAGAAAAAGAAAGCTAACAAGAAATATGAATTTTATGTATTCACATCTAGAGAGTTGCGTGACTTATTGAATGTGGGTGAAGAGGAAGAGGGAGGTTTTCAGGGTATTTCTGGTATGGGCAAGTGGGTGAGAGGTGGCCCTATAAACCAGAATAGGGATTGCAGAGAGAAGCACATATTTTGGTGAGAGAGTGCAGGAAGAGGATTAAGATGTTCATTTTGGGAAAATGAATCATGCATATGGAGATCTGCATTTGAAGTAGAAATCCTGCAAGGTTTGGGCTGGAAATAGAGAATTCAGAGTCATACACAAAGAGGTGGTGGTGGAAGCTGTGGGCATTGCTGAGAATGCCCAGGCCAGTGGAGACTGAGAAACAGAAACCTAACAGGAAAAAAGAGAAGGCGAACAGAGATGAAGAAGGAAAACGAGGAGAGTAAGGTGTTATTGAAACAAAGCTAAAGAGAAATTACTTAAAGAAAAAACAAAACAAAGCCGTAGTTAGTCTGAAAGCCTCAGAGAAGCCTTATAAGGTAAGAAATGAAAGTGTGTGTGTGCGCGCGTGTGCGAATTGGCAACTATGAAGTTCCTGTGACTTAATCCGGAGTAGTGAACTCAAAAGGCAATTTTCTGAGAACTGAGAGTTGAATAAAAAGTGAAGAAGGGCCAAGGGTCAGCAGAGGGGTACAGTGGAAAACTAGAAGTGAAGGAAAGGATTTTATTTATAAAGAGAAGTAAGAGGCTATAATCCTTTAAAGCATGAAGCTTTAGATTCAGTTGAACAGAAGGTGATAGAGTAGGACAATGAAGGTCTGGGAGGAGTTACTATGAGAAGATAGCATTCCAAATATGAAGGGGAAACTTCCACCTCCACTTGGCCAGGTTCAGGTGCTGGTAAGTCTGAAGGTGGCAAAGTGGCAAATGGATGGAGTCCCTGCCTGAATGCATTTGCAACTGGGAGCAGGATCACTGTGTTAGTCGTCTGCTGAGAAGACAGAGGGGCAGATGGAATAGTGAGCCCGG
Organism: Arctocebus calabarensis; assembly: GCA_963573935.1. Lineage (NCBI taxonomy): Eukaryota > Metazoa > Chordata > Mammalia > Primates > Lorisidae > Arctocebus > Arctocebus calabarensis. The sequence continues at coordinate 44,050 of CAUYON010089622.1, read as the reverse complement.
GGAAAGAGGAAAAATTGAAATATGTAATGTTGCCAATAGGATAAAAAGCAGAGTGGAGAAACAAAGACTTTCAAGCACTCCTGTTATGTTATGTTTATATACCAGAGGGTTGAAGTAGAAGAGGCAAATTGAAAAGAGAGAACAAGAGAGGAGGTATAATTGAGGAATTCGGGAGAAAGTGATCAGCTTTGCCTAGGGGCAGTGTAACCTTTTTCTCTGAAATGAGAAGGAAGGAAGTGAGGGTTTCTGAACTTAGTCATGTGCTTGATAAATAACCTATCCAGAGTTGTATGAACAAGGTAGAGAAATTTGGACTGCATAGAAAGTCAATTCAGTAGACAAGTACCTTGATGAATCAATGCTGATTAATGATTTGATGTTTGTTGGAGGGAAAATTCTATTTGCATAGCCAAGGATTCTGTTCTTGGCTCTCTGTCCTGTCAGGCGTGATTTTTTTTTTTAAATACAGTGCCTTAGCTAGAAAAATATAAGGCTTGCTTATCAACAAGAAGGGATAAAGATGATGGAGATCTTGGATGACAGAATTAGGGTCTAAAGAATTATTGACAGGGTAAAATGATTGGTTGTATCCAATATAATAAAAACAAACAAGAATGCATGTACAATATTTTACCCATGTGTAAAAAACAAAAACTTAATAATAGAACTAGACAATTTCAGGATAGTATAAATAAATGTTTCAAAATTTCAGTTGAAATAAATTTGTGTTATTGTAGCTATGGTTGTATGGGCTTTTGTGAACCAACTGTTAAGTTTTTAGGAATTTTATTAGCTTGTTAAACACAGCCATTATTAAAAATTAAATTACATAAACTCAAAATTAAGTGACCATAGTGATGACAAACATAATACATACCTGAAACACTTCACTTCCTAATTATTTCATCATAATTTGCTATTATCTATGCTCTTGAGATTATTGTCCCTTGCATCTATTTGATGAAAATATTACATGATGTTGTTATGCTGTGCTTCCAGCTCCATATTTGGTGATGCTACATTTGTGGCTTGAAATATACCTTGGTGGGAGTATTTATATCATGGAAATTGGAAAATGATATAAATCACGTCTTTTCTCTTCCCCTGAGAGCCAGTTGTTAAACAGTTGCCAGCACACCATTGAACAATTTCACAAGTTATTGGTAGGATGGTGAGACACACAAAGAACAGACCTTTGGCAGTTCTGTGTTGTATTAATTGATATTTAAAAGTTTAAAACTATAGCAGTGATGTATTAACTATTCCCACCTAATTCTTTCACATCTCAAATATTAATTATTAGCTATTCATACTACATTTTAAGGGATATAAATAAGTTATCATGTGTGGAAAGGAGATAGGAGAGCAACCAGAATGAAGAGACTAAAAATCTTAATACAGGAAGCATATTCCAGAGGAACACAGAATGCAGAGGACTCAGGAGCATGTGCGAGTTCTACTAAACCAGTTGCCGAAGTCCTATGTGAAAGAGATATTATCATTGGTGGCCCTAAGACACAGGACCAACAGGGGGAACTTAGAAGGAGACAAATATCGATTTCTGTAGGAAAAAAAATTCCAACAGTGGGATCAAAAGTTTAAAATGCTTTCCTTCAAGCACAAGATGTTTTAACATTTGGTAGCATCAAATGAGGATCTGCGCCAGTGATCGTATAGGTCAGTGATTCTCAACCTTCCTAATGCCATGAGCCTTTAGTGCAGTTCCTGTGGGTCGCGACCCACCAGTTGAGAACCGCTGCTATAGGTATTGTCTCACCCGGAATCTTTGATGTTCAACAGCATGCAATGTAAATGACTGAAGGCATGCAGCGACCAATTTCTGTGCAAATAATTATTTCAAGCTTATTAAGAAGGAGCCCAATATCTTCATTGTCATTCAGACCATTAAACACATCCATGCTGAGGTCTAGAAGGTGACAATTTGCTGACTTGAGGGAGAGAGATCATTAATATATCAGATGTTAGTAAAGGGAATGACAAAATACTAATTTAATGAGAGATTCTCTCAATTTAAAAAAAAGTAAAACTTTAGAGCATGTTTTAGTTGCTGGCAGGGAGATGGATATTTTGAGCTCTAATTTAAAAAACTATAACCTTCCAAAGCTGTGTAAAGAAATGACTTAAAAATATGAACTAATGAAGACATATTATCTACTAGTACTCAACATTTAATGTGGATTAGGGCGACTTTGGTATATGGATGGAAGTACAGTTGATTCTTGAATAATTTGGGGACTGGGCTGCTAACCCCCTGTGCAATCAAAAATCTGTATATTGATTTTGGCTCCTCAAAAACTTTTTTTGACTCCCCCCAAATTAATTACTAATAGCTTAGCATTTACCAGAAGCCTCACTGATAACACAAACAGTAGATTAGCACATATTTTGTATGTTATATATATTATATAGTGTATTCTTATGATAAAGCAAGCTAGAGAAAATGTTCTTAAGGAAATCACAAGGAAGAGAAAATATATTTACTATTCATTAAGTGGAAATGGCTCATCCTAAGGGTCTCCATCCTTATATTCTTTACATTGAGTAGACTAAGAAAGAGAAGGAGAAGATCCATTGAGAACCTTTGGAAATATTTATCCCAGAGCTCTGAGGACAGAGAATAGAGAAGTTTGGTCAAGAAAATTCTTTAGATCATACATTAATCACCGTAGATGTGTTTTGGAAGCCTTCTTTATAAGGTCAAAGAAGCTCAGTTTCAGACTTGACAGAATCATAGTAGGGTGGGGAAAGGGAATAAAGGGAAAAATAATCTAAAGGATTAAATTACAGGATGAAATTCCCTCTTGGAATGAGAGTCAAAATCAGTAAAATCCCTGAGTACTTCAAACCAAGGCAGGCGAATTATGTAACATGAAACTATATATTTAAAATTTCCTATGTTTATAACTGTATATTATGTAGTATATGAAACCTCCCAGCACTGCTTTAGTCTCTAGAAAGTAGTGCCTTTTAGAAGGAGGTATCATAAGGCATTATAGAAAGGAAATGTCATATGACCTGAGAAAAGATAAAAGCTGATGGGTTTAAGGATATAGTCTTTGAAGAACACCTCCCTAATTGCCCATGTGATGGTGGTTAGCATTTAATAGAACCCAAATGGAGATCTTCACGTCTGCAGCCCACCAGAAAAGCCTCATTTTGTCATTTCTCCAAGCCATGTGCATTCCAGAAGAAAGTTTAGAGTGGGAAAAAATTCAAAATATGAGTGGAAGTGGTGAGAGGTATAGTCATGTCTGTTTAGAACAAAATAACAATTGCAGATTGAAACAATTGGGTATCCTGAAAATCAGCTTTTGAACTACAGTTCAAACAACCTTTCTCCCTTCTGTTTCCCTTATTCTCTACTTTCCTTAAATGTCTCTCCATTTCTTCCTCCTGTTTTTTAGTAATTGTTTATTCAATGGCTCTGTCCTTGATCCCAGAAACCAGAAGAATATAAACCAAGAAATTAAGGCAGCTTCAGAGCTCCTTACTTGGACCATATGGCACATGACTGTGGATTTGTATAAAATTTGAAATAGTAAAATATTTTAATTGCAACCCATCAAGACTTCTATCTAATTCTGCTCAAACTTGCCCTTTGTATCACTTCCCCTCATGTAAGATTGTGTTGTCTGCCTCTGGGCTGTCAGGGAGGCAACTAAGATGAGGAGTTTGTATTTCCATTATGGATTGGGTTTAATGGATCATAGTATTTTTTCTTTTTTTGTGAGCCAGCAGTCTCACTCTGTTGCCCTAGGCTAGAATGCCATGGTGTCATAGCTCACAGCAACCTCAAACTCCTGGGCTCAAGAGATCCTCTTGCCTCAGTCTCTCAAGTAGCTGAGACTACAGGTGCCTGTCACAACGCCCAGCTAGGTTTTCTATTTTTAGTAGGGACAGGGTCTTCCTGTTCCCTAGGCTGGTCTCAAACTCTGGTGTTCAAGCGATCCACCTGCCTTGGCCTCCTGGAGTGCTAGGATTACAGGCCTGAGCCACCACGCCCAGCTTATGAGACACAGTATTTATGGTGCTCCTAGAGAATTATATATTGAGTTAAGTGATTGCTAGCCATGGTGGTACAAGAATGGTTTTAAGAAATGCAGTGTGCCAACTCACTGGGCATCATGACCAGAAGTGCAGGATCAAAGGTTGAATTATAATATAAGCATATCCTATACCACCTGGAGCCCGAATCACATGGTAAAAATGAGAAACAAGTTCTAAAATATGCAATGCCAGAGCGCTGGTGCAATATTCTTTTAATTATGACCTTTGTAAAATTTTAAGGGAGATTCAGTTCTTATGAAAGCCCAATAAAATTTACTATTTATTTTATCAGTTTCCAAGACTCATGTCAAAACCAAAGTTTTTTTTTTTAGCAAGAATAAATTTGATGCTGCTGCACAAGCCATTATAAATATATCCCATGTACCTTTCTTTTTCAGTAGCAATTGTTCAGAATGGAATTTCTCAGCATTCTTTTGTTTTTGTATTACTGCTAGTGCCCTACACTACAAATGCATCTATATGTGAAATCTAATGTTTTAAGCCCCCCAACTCTCAATAATAAAAGCAAATCCAATCAATTGTTAGAAGAAAAAGTTATTTTACAATGTCATTGTCATACAAAGAGGTGACTAAAGAGTGTGCAGCTTAAAAACTATTAAAACAAGTATTACAAAGTGTCAGGCAGTTATTAGAAAATACTATATTTATTTATCTGAATATTGATATTTGTGGTAAATATCAATTTTTTTTTTATTATTTGGGATTCATTGAGGGTACAAAGAATTAGTTACACTGATTGTGGATGTGAGGTAAAGTCTCTCTTGTAATCGTGTCCTACCCCTAAGACGTGTGCCATACACCGTGACCTCCTTCCACCTCCCCTCTCCACTCTCCCCATTTCTCATTTCCCTCCCCCACCCCATATATTAGATCATCTAATCAATTTTTAAAATACATAACTTGTGATTTCTTTCTTCATTATACATAATTATTATTATTTTTTGTTTTGGGAGACAGGGTCTCATTCTGTTGCACTGGGCAGAGTGCCACGGAGTCATAGCTCACAGCAACCTCAAACTCTTGGGCACAAGCGGTCCTCTTGCCTAAGCCTCCAGAATAGCTAGGACTACATGCACCCACCACAATGCCCAGATATTTTTAGAGATGGGATCTCACTCTTGCTCAGGCTGGTCTCAAACACCTGAGCTCAGGCAATCCACCCACCTTGGCCTCCCAGAATGCTAGGATTATGGGCATGAACCACCATACCTGGACCATTGTATATAATTATTCATTTCAGACTTAACTTGTATTATTTTTCTTAAATAAGGCCCCCCAAATCATATAATCTTTAGACCCTTTAACCTATATACATCCCTGCTGAAAACACTAGAAACAAATTTAAACTAAGTTATGGCACTTGCCATCCAGAAATATGCAGTCTAGGCAGGGCATAGACTAGTAAACAAACTATTACAATACTGGGAGAGGTTTAGAAAAAGGGTATGTGAAAAGTCCTGTGGTTACTCCAATGACCACGTCAAATGAAATGGTCTGATTTTAGCCTCTGATGGTGTGTGGGGGAGTGGCAGGATCTAATGGAATTTTTCACCTCAGCTGCTTAATGCACTCAGCAAGCCACTGAGTTAGATTTGTTCACTCAGGCAATTGTAAACTTCCTCCTGAGCTGAGTGCCAAGTTGTATCTTAGCTTATGAGCTATATGTCTTTCACCTTCTCTTCTAATGCCACCAGCACATGCTTCCCTTCCTAAGATTTCTTCTTTCTGGGATACTGGCAACCTAGTGAATCAGGTAGCCTCCAGGATATGCTGGAAGGAGGAGCTCTGGGAAGATGGCTGGAGGTTTAGAGGTCCTAAAAATCATCCAGGTCCTGGTCAGAAATCTTGTCTGCCTCCAGGAAACAGGGTGAATCCTGGCAATGAGGCCATACTGAAATGCTATCAGTCTAATTAATGTGGTGACATCATCTCATAAAGGCAAACCTCTCCCTGGAACCAGATGCAGCCATGTTTGTCTGGAAGCCTTTGGCAGGCTCTGTCTGGCAGCAACATCTCAGACCAGCAATCCAGGGCCAGTCAGAAAATATTTACTGAGTACCTGTTATGTGCCAGCCATCCAGGCCAGGTGCTAGAGATATGAAGATGAATAAGAGAGAGCCCATGCAAACAAGGACTTTTCATTTGAGTAAGGACAGTAAATGCTATTAGTGTGGTAAGTGCCAAGGAAATATTATGCTCTGGGTGCTGTGGGATCAGAGGGGGCAGAGTGAGTTTTTTCTGTGGGTTCACAGAAATGAGCAATTTACTATTTGGTTACTCATTTTCCAAGATTCATGTCAAGTGAGTAAGATTTTTTCTAAGTATATGGAACAGAATGATCTAAAGAATTAAAACAAGATGTGACATCGTTGGACTATTTCTTCATTACATTGCAGAGTGAAAAGGGGGTATGGTAGAAGACATAGGAATAGTAAAAGAAGTCTGATGGATTTCAGCCTGGGCTTTGTTACTCAGGCCATTCTTTCTTGAAGTATGTGTCAAAGTTATCTGAGGATGGCCATACACATTCTCCACTTAAGTGCTACCTCATGTCTACCGAGTCTAACAATTGGTGAAAGCATCTGCATTGTAACGAGTTCCTTGGACAATTCTTATATACTCTGGAAGTTTTTAGACTGCCTAATTATGGAATGGGGATCCAAGGCAGATTTTGAGAAAGAGAGGGATATTATTTGATTTTAATTTTATATAGATCCATCTGGGTGCAATGTGGAAGGTAGAAATAAATGGTGGTAAATACAAAAATAGCAATACCAATTAGAATGTTATTGCAATCATCTTGGCAAGACAAGCTGAAGGCCTGTGTTAGAGGAATTGAATAAGAAAGAGCAAAGAAAGATTTGAAAAAGATTGTCTCAGAGATAAAGATGGCAGACAATTTAGGAGATGGTGAGAAGCAGTTGGTTGTGCAGTGGTGGTTGTGATGGAGAAGAAGTAGATGATGTTGGCAATGAGTGACGGAGCACTTCACTAATACTAGGACTGTAGGAAGAGGAACAAGCTCGTAGCCAAGCTGCCAAGCTGAGATTTAGTTCAAAATTGGGGTATCTCTGTGCCATCTCTGTGTGTTTCCAGCAAGTAGATAAATACCTAATTCTGAAGTTCTTATTTGAGGGTGATTTCACTCAACATTGTACTGCTCACTGTCAAGTCACAGGACAGGACAAATGTGAAGGACCCATGTATAGGGGTGGTTTGGTGCTAACAAACCTTGAGAAATGTGCCCCAAATCAACGTAATTTTACCCTAAATGCTGGTAAAAAGTGTTTGTAAGTCCATAGGAGGATTATAGATGCCCCCGCCCACTCTTAGATATAATTTTTTGCAGCTTGTTTTGTATAGAGCAAGGTTCCAATTTTTGATTTCTGCTGCTATTTCTATATCACCTTGTAGACCCGTGCAAGGCATCCATGTGTGGATGATGCCCCACTATAGTGGAGACCCAATGTTTTTTTCTACTACTGAGGAATGGATGTTTTAGTTTGGAGTTTATTTTGTTTTAGCCCTTTTGGGGGAAGAAGATGTTAGTTTAATATCAATGCAGCTCTCCAGTGTCCTACTTTAAATCTTGGGTCTTGATATGTTATTTTCTGATTAGCCATTGTTACGATTTTCGACTTTCAATATTTCCATTCAGGATGTTTTAAAATAATATCTTGAGATAACAAAGTGTAGAATGTTCCCGTTCTTTGAAAAGAGGTTATCATTCCATGGATATAATTCTAGCTATGGTCCTTATAAAATCACATGTAGTTGCATTTAATTCTGTAAGTTTTTAAATAATGACAAGTCAATTGAGTTTGTAAATGAATACAAAGAAGATAAAGGAAAGAAACTTTCTCAAGCATTTTTGAGGACATTGCTGCTTCTATCCCCTTGATTTCTCATTTCTTGATCTTTAATGAATTCTGGACATTTCTTCACGTTTGGTCCTATGATTTCTATACCATGCCATAGCTCAGAAAATGGGTTCCCATTGATGGCTCCAACTATCTCACCCATAGGAAGACAATGCTGAGTCTTGTTTCTGACAATCTAATCTTATGTTACACATGAACATGTCAATGCTTTCACAAACGCTTTCACACCTGATTCAAGTTCTTCACAAAACCAGACGCTTTTCTGGACCTCCTCACATCTGATTTTTGTAATTCTCTCTCTGGTCTTCTGAGGTTCAAGCTCTATATGACGTTTGATTCTTCCATTTTTCCCTTTCCCCTAGATATCATCCTGTGAAATAAACAAGATAAAATATGTAAAGTACAAAATATGCGATACTTGGATCATGACAGGCACTTAACAAGTGACAGTTCACTTTTTTTCCTACCATTCCTCCCAGATGTTGGCATTAAAAAAACTCCACGTCCTCCTTACCGAGCCCCAGTGTATCCTTCCCACCATTCATATGGTACAATGTTACCACAGGAATTCTCCAAACTGTCCCTATTCAAAACCTTATCCCTTATAGTGGGGTGACTTGTGTCCCCCCCTAAAGCTACATCTGAGTCCTAACTCCTGGTACTTTTAAGGTGAACTTATTTGGAAAAAAGCGTCTTTGCAAATATAGTTCGTAAGTATGTTAGAGATCTCAAGATGAGATCATCTTAGCTTTGGAATGGGCACTAAATTCAATCACAGGTGTCCTTATAAGAAGAGGGAAGACATGGGGACACAGATAAGGGAAGGCCATATGAAGACAAAGGCAGCAGCTGGAGTGATGCATGATCAAAATGAACCAGACCAAGGATGGACCGCGGAAGCTAGGAGAAATGTGTGGAATGGATTCTATCACAGGGCTTCCAGAAGGAACTAACCCTGACCAGACTTTGACTTGGGACTTCCAGCTTCCAAAAATGTTAGAAAATAACTTTCCGTTGTTTTAAGCCATCAAATTTGTGGAAATTCATTATAGTAGGCGCAGGAAAATAAGCTATCTCCTTAGCCTTCAGGATCTCCTTTGGGACCTTCTTAATCTGCCTTCAACCTACCTTCCCAAGCTTGTCTCTTATTCCTTACCCTTAACAATTCTCCCTCTTTTGCACACTGACAGTCCCTTAATCATGGAATGATTATTTGTGCCTTTTGCCTCTTCTAACAAGACCTCTCTCCCTTGGCGAACGCTCATTGTGTCCTTTTCAGCTCCTAATTATGAAATAAAAGGCCTGCCCTAATCCACTGTGATTTATTTTCCACTTCAAATTCTTAGATTACACATATGACATTGAATCATGTTCTGCTCAAACAGCATTTGTTTTACTTTTCACATATGTGTGTATCTCCTGGAGGGCAGGATGATTTTTGCAACACAATGTTGAATAAGTGAGTGAAGTCAGCAAGTACTGGCAGAGGATGCAGGTGTTATGGGTTGAATTATGTGCCCCTCCCTCCTGAAATGGATTAAGCACCCATTGAGCTCAGTGATCCTGAAATATTCATGATAATAAGCTGTCTGGTTGCCACCTATTAGCTAGGTTTATGTTTAGGAGGAGCTAGGAGGAATATGAGCTGTTTAAATAGGGGTGCTTGTCATCACTAATGAACAAAAAGAAATAGTTTGAAAAGTTCTTTGAGATATTCTTCTGAAAATGTCACCAAATTTCAGAGAAGTACAGTCCCTGGAGTCAAGCTACTGGACAGTGAGGCTCTGTTGTGCTTTGCATGCATTATATTATTTCATCCTCACAACATGTTGGGAAAACTGACATTATTATCTCCATTTAAAAAATGAGAAAATTAGGTGCAAAGAGCTTCAGTAACATACTCCAGTGCACACAGCAATGAAGAGTGAAAAATTGTGTTGCATGCACTTTAAAAGTTACATGTTCCACCCTGCAAATTATGAAACACCATAGAAGTAATAAAAGAAGTAGGTTTCACAGATATCTTCTCTGGGTTTACTTTTATCCATCTTCCCTAAATTGTAAAATATCATTTTGGTCACCATCAATATTACATGAACATGTTGTTCAAACGTGCTTAGCTTTTGCAGTAAAATTAGAAGAAAACATGATTTTCAAACAGGTGTATTGTATGTATGTTAAAATAAACAAAAACCTACTGTGTGATTTTAGATATAAATGCTAATTTCTAAACATTCTGAACTCAAGTGTTCAGAATTTTTTTTTTTTTTTTTTTTAGACAGAGCCTCAAGCTGTCACCCTGGATATAGTGCTGTTGCAACAGAGCTCACAGCAACCTCCAATTCCTGGGCTCAAGTGAGTCTCTTGCTTCTGCCTCCGCCTGCCACAACGCCCAAGTAGCTGGGACTACAGGCGCCTGCCACAACGCCCCGCCGTTTTTTGGTTGCAGCCGTCATTGTTGTTTGGCGGCCGGGCTGGATTCGAACCCGAATCCGCCATCTCAGGTGTACGTGGCTGGCGCCTTAGCCCGCTGAGCCACAGGGGCCTAGCCGAAGTGCTCAGAATGTTTAAATGCTTTGTGCTCAAGTGGATTTTTCCAGGATAATGTTGGAGAATATATGAGATATATTTGTGCATATTTAAGCTTATGTGTGAGTATTTATTTTAGGTTATGTGTATACTGAGGACAGTATATATACAGTATATGATAGTTACATATTATTTCCTATTTTTGAGGGAACTAACCCTAACCCCATAATTATTGACTGTACAGAAAATCTAAATGGCAGATACAACTTAAATTGTATCGGTCTGACTACTCTTGCTCTATAGGGATATGTTCTTTGCTTTTATGATATTGGGAAAACACAAGAGTTAGTAAGAAATACAAGCATTCCTCAAGCCCCTGTTCCCTAAAACATGCTCCATCATATCTCCTGGATTGGCTGGAATATCCTTCTCTGCCCCCAGCCCATCGCCCTCTCAATGCAGTGAAAAAGTCTGTGGGTAATTGGGTCCAGATTGGAGACGTTTAAATATTCATGAGGCTGGCAGGGGACTGGGAGGGGGTGACTGTCTAGAGTGGGGGTAGGGGCTAGGGGAAGTGATTAGTCATTGAAAGCTAGTGAATAATTCTGAGAAAGAGATGGAGGAAAGAGGGAAGAAAAAGGCATGCGGATAGAGATTGGGTGGGGGGAGAGAAAAAGAGAAGAGCGAGAGCTGGGGGTGGGGGGAGAGCAAGGAGAGAGCGAGCATGTGCGATGAGCAGTAGCTGTGGACCTTCCAGTTGCTGCTAACTGCCCTGGTGTGTGTGCGGGAGAGAGAGGGAGGGAGGGAGAGCGAGCGCGCTAGCGCGAGAGAGCGAGTGAGCAAGCGAGCAGAAAAGAGGTGGAGAGGGGGGGAATAAGAAAGAGAGGAGGAAAGGAGAGAAGGCAGGAAGAAGGCAAGGGACGATACAACCATGCTGTGCTGTATGAGAAGAACCAAACAGGTAGAGCTAAAGATTTTTACTTCTTGCTGTTGTGAAATTAGCAGAGTACAATACTTCCCGGTAAAGGCAAAGAATGTTTTTACTGCTTCTGCTCTGGCCGTGGTGCTCGCGTTTCCTTAGCATATGGCAACTGATGGTTGTTCCCCGCTTTTATTCTTTCCTGTCTCCCATGCTCTGGTTTTGGAATGCTGCTGGTAATTAGGGTGAGGGTAGAATAATACGTCTGTTTGGCTAGAAGTAAGATTTTGTTTTCCTATTAATGAATGCTTAGCATTTTAGGTCACTGGTCTTGAGGGTGTGGATGTAGAAAGGGGTGTGGGGGAGAAGATGTGGGCTCTATCTACAAGATGGGGGGGCAAACCTTTATATCATGTGCAAATAGCGAGGAAAAATATATTCAGGCTGAGAATCGCCTGTCTGTGGTACAATTTTTTCACATGTGCTGCGGAAGATGCCTTATTTCGTACATGCATGAGCTTCAAAGGGGCGCAGGTATTTATGGAAAAACGCGAAGGTTTATTTATTTATTTATTTTTCAATGAATGAATGAAACTGTATTTGAGAGGGTTTTTTTTTTTTTTTTTAAGAGAAGCCTGGCTGGGTCTGGGGGAGAAATTGGCGGTGAGGAAGGGGGACAATCCCCTTCCCGAGCTCACCCTGCGATTGTGCACCAGCCGGTCTGGGAGGGTGGACCACGCCCCTAGGAGCCCGGAGCTCGGACGGGATGGGAAAGACGAGCCGGGCATTACCTGTTGGAAACCAGGTCTTCTCTTTTCTTCCCTCGCCCTGGCTCCATTCCTGGGGCTGTGAGTGTCCACAGACGTGCCAACATCCTGGATGATAAGCATGCTGACTCGTTTTGACCAGGAAGAGGGGCACATCGAAGATGGGGAAGACCGCATCCCCTCCTGTCCTCCCCCGCGGCCCAGATTTGTCTTCCCCTTCAAATTGCTCGCGGATGTCTTGAAAGACGTTTTAGAAACTTGATGGGGTGAGAGTGGGGAGGAATGACGAGGACGGCATTCCGCAGCGACCCACAGTGCCGTGACAGGCGCCCAAAGAAGCTTTCAAACATTTCTTGGAACACGTTTGAGTGCTTTTGGCCAAGGTTGAGGAGAAAAAAACTGGGTGTGGGATATGGGTGAGTGTGTGTGTGTGTGAGTGTGAGTGTGTGTGAGTGTGTGTGTGTGTGTCCTTGCGCGCGCGCGCGCGCGCGGTCATGGCGGGGGTAGGGGTGGGGTGGGGGTGCAGGAGGCAATCTCAGTCAAAGAAGCGCTTTGCAGATTGATTGCCTTCGGGGTGTGGTGCCAGAGAGCGGACTTGGCTATTATTTCCTGTGCAGGTACTGGAAACTAGGCAATTTGTAATACACTCCCTGAATCCGAAGGGGGTGGAAGAGAGTGGAGGAACAGCAGCCCGCCAGCCTCGCACATTTAGCCAGCGCCCTGGAAGGAGGGGTGGGGGTGAGGATGAAGGAGACGGAAGGGGAAAGGAGAGAGAAGCAGAATGTCTGAGCAGTGGGTGTGGAGGCATCAATAAATAAATAAACAAATTAATAAATTAATTAAAAAGTAGCAGACCCCCTGGGTTGTGTGGGGGTGCTCAGGGAACTAAAGTCAGATATGGAGGAGCGTGTGTGTGTGTGGGGGGGCGGTATTTGCAGCCTTTCCCTCAAGTGCTCTCTGGTCCCAAAGGTTGATGCTTCCACTGGCTCATTTTTCAGACCAGGACATGTCCTCTCTTGTATTCTTTTACTTTAATATATAAATGTAATAAATACAGGTGTCTGGGTTAAGTACACCATCAAAGAAAAGTCCTGAGGTTACCTCACTGGTGAGCTGCGGAAATAAAATTTAGGAAGGCGGAGCCCTAGGAAAGCCAGAGCTATTCATTATAAAAAGCTTTAATTTCGGAGGCAAAAATATGCTGGTTTACAACTTGTTCCCGGCTCTTTATACACATGCAAGCGCACACACATCTCCTCTGATAAAGGAAAGTAGGCAAGATATTTAGAAAGGGAGTTAGGGCTTAAGGAATCCCCCTCCCAAAATGAGGGCTGCTGCCTTTCTTTAGTAGGGTTCTAACTCACTGACAGCTCCAAGCCCTCACTCTGATGTGCAGTGTAAGGAAGCTGAGATTGTGTGGGTAGCAGTGAATTCACTTGCACATGTGTGCAGCACCCACATACTTCACATGCGACCCTCATGTATGCACTCTGTATGGTTTCCACATGCCCTCCTGTGCTTTAGCATCATTCATATTCAGAAGAGAAAATGAAGGGTATAGAAATTGCCCTATTTTGCTGATGCATTTTACAAATGTGTACTTGGGTGTTAAGTGCTCCTGCCTTTTGCAGACCACTGTTGTGTGTCATTTGTACTAGTTGGTATGTAGGATATCATTCAATCGGACTGAAGGAAATGGTGTATCAGGGCGTGGGCTCACTACACTCACTGACTGGCATTTGCACAGCGTGAGTCCTGCAGTCTCACACAGGTTTCCTTCTTGTGGGTGAAATGCTCCTGTATCATTCCTGGCAAACTCCAATGGTGTCCATCCTTCAGGCGTTTATTCATTATCCTAGTACTTAACAAGGAGTGAAACAAGGGCAAAAGCCTGCAAAGGTCTAAACTCTGCCACACCCATGAAATCCAGCAGAAACGTGGGAGGGGGCTGGAAGGCTTGCACTTCCTTCCTCTTCCACTTGAGCAGCATAAAGAAGCAGTCTCCGGTTTCTAAGTTGTAATACCTTGCCAATGGGGGAGAAGAAAGCATAAATGGTCTGTGTTAGCCCTTGGTTACCCTTATAGATTATTGTAGGAGGAAGAAGAGAATGGGAGTGGGGTGAAGATGAGACTATGGTAAACGAGGAGGCCCAGGAGGAATTAAATAAAAGAATCCCTGAGATGTTATTGGCTTAGAATTTTCAAATATCTTGGGACTTACTTTAAATAGCTTAATTGCCACGCGTGTTGCAGATGATTAAAAACTTGCAAGGTGTGATCTGTGTCTACAAAGCAAGAAAACTATGAGGTGTTTTCTTTGTTTAAAAATAGGGATTTTAGTTTGTGACTGAGGTGTAAAGAATACTATACAAGCAAGTAGCCCCTCTACCTTTCAGACCCCCAACCCCTGCCAACATCTGCTTTTTTAAGTATAAAACAAATATAAGGATACAACAAATAATTCTTATCTTTGAGGCTTAGAATTCCAACCCCTTTGCAGCCTTGGGAAGGTGTGGAAGGATGCTGCTGCCTTGCTGCTGGGTGCCGCTTCTAGTGATAAATTGGATACCTCCTAAATCTCGCTGAGCCACACCCAGTGTCATCCAGGGACGCAGTGAATTAATTAAATGGAGGCATTCTACTTAGTGTAATTGAGGCTTGCTCACTTTTTTTTTAAAGTAGGGATTTTCACCACACATTTTCGAAGTTAAACAGAAAAAATTACTTAAAAGGCATTTTGTGAGTGTTTTGACAAATTACCTGGACTTGCAGAGAACCTTAGAAAATTCATGGTGAAGCTAGAAATGTGTTCATTTCTGGTGACTCTTGTGATTCCGTCTCACTTTTGCCAGGGTGAGTGCATAACAAGCCCTGATCTCTCATGCTGAGAGTCTGTGTGACTCTATTCCCCATCCCCCTCCTCTACCAACCCATGCTGAGGCAACTGGAATAAGAAAATGCAGAGTTAATTTTCTTTCTTGCTGAGCTGGCAAAACTAAGGAAACCTCCTTTGATGTTTCATGCTAAAGGGCAGCGCTCTGTATGCTGAGACGGAGAGTTGCTCAGGGTCTCCTTGCCTCATTCATAGTGAAATTGTCAGTGTTATGCCTGGGGCTGAATTAATCTACCAACTTCAGAGTCTAACCTGGCCTCATGAGAAAGGGGCCTAGGGTACTTTCAAGCAATAACAGAACATATATATTTAGCAAATGTTCCCCTTGTTCATATTGATGAAGTGAGACAAGAGTAAAGTCTTCTGCTATTAATAGTTCAAAGAATACACATAACCAAGTCATCTCAAGAGAATGTAGAGCACTGAACTATTCACTTCCCTATTAGTTGAAATAGAGGCATTAAGAAAACCAGCATCCTGCAAACCAAAGAAGTGATCATGCACAGGCATTTCCTCCCCCCTTTTGAATCTCTGGAGTACGGTCAGGGGTTAAGTTGCATCCATGCCACTGTGATTAAATCTTCATAACAGTCTCCGAAGTGTTGGGAAGAGCATTGTGCCATAAGTCCTTAATGGATGCCCCTTATTGATTCTGAGATCTTGAATTAATCACATCATCTTAACCTTCACTTTCCTTCTGTACAATGGGAACAAAATCAAAAAATACAAACAAACCAAAAAACAAAAATAAACCAAAAAAAAAAATCCTATTTCCCTTAGAACTTTCATAGCTATTACACATAATACGAAAACAAGGATCAATACAATTATAAAAAAATATTTCTCTCCGAGTTATGCAATGTGAGCCTGACTCAGAACTGCCAGTTTTTCAGAGTTGCCAAGTGCCCCCCATGTCTGCCTTTTTCTGTTAGAGGTGCCTTCTGCTTGTTCTCTTGGACCTTCCCCCGTGTTTTCTCCAGAACCTCATCCTCTCCTGCCCTGTTCTTGCTTAAGATTTTGTCTTCTTGTGCTGTATTAACTCCTTTCCCCACGGTCTGTGAATATGCTGTTTCCTTTATTTGAAAGGATCATCTCCTGACTCTATGTCCCCCGTCTATGGTGCTCTGCCTCATCTTTTAGAACAAAGTTCCTGCAAGTCATCTCTCCACACTCACTTTCTCCTCTTCCTTGCTCCCCAGCACTGTTTCATACACTTTAATTAGGATTTCATTTCTGAAATTCCACTGGAACACATTCTAAAAAGGGTGCCACGTCCATGTCCAATGACCCTTCAATCTGTCTTATTTGATTTCTCTTTGGCATTTTGTATTGCTGTCCAGCCAGCTGCTGGAGCTTTCTCCTCAGTAGCCACTAGGATAGCCCTCCTTGTTCTCCCTACTCTCAGGCAGGACCTCTTCAGTCTCTTTGGCTGGCTTCTTTCACTTCCTTCCCCCACAAACATCAACAATATCTTAGTTCACGATCCTGACCCATTCCTCTTCTCATTCAACTTGTTAATCCTAGGTGATCTCATCCACGTCCATCCAGAGCTTGAACCAAGCTGTGTGATTTCCAGATCTATAGACCGGATATCTATCTTGATCTCTTGATCCATAGATAGTCAAATATTTCAGAGATACTTAACCGTATGTATCTTATGTGCATGTACAAAACCAAGCTGTGTCTCCTATTTTGTGTCATGTATGGTCTCCCTTAGCTACCCTTCTTGCTAGAACACCATTCATCTAGCTTCAGAGCTCTGGAAACCTGGGAGTTATCCCAAATGTGGTCCATTCTTTTACGTCCTATATCCTGCTATTAAATCCTAATTAACAAGATTTTTATTACATCCTCTGCTTTTCAACGCTATTGGATTATATAAACAACCTGGCTCAGAATTTTTATTACCTCTCATCTGGACTAAGTCAATAGCTGCTTGCATGGACTTCCCAGCTCCATGTTGTTCCTCTTCAATTATCCTTGCAAATAACGCTGGGGTTACATTTACATAATGCAAATCTGGTCTTATTGTTTTCCTTGTTAAGATATAAACTTTTCAGCATGGATGAAATGATCTAGTTTGGCCTACGTTTCCAACCACATCCTCAAATACCTGCCGTTCTCACCTTGTGACAACACAGCAATATTCTAGACCTTGGTGCCTTGCTCAGATTATACTCTCTGCCCGCATTATACTTCTCTCTCAGGCTGGATTATTCCCATTTTCCTTGGAAGAGTTATATCTTTAAAACTATTCTTAACTTTTCTAACTAATATTCTTTATTCTTGGTGCCTAAGCTACTTTTGTACTATCTCTATTATGACTTACTGTACTATACAAGATTAATTTTTTTTAACATACTGATGTCCACACCACAAGGGGCTTAAAGGAAAGGATGAAAACTTAATTCTTATTTTCTATTTCTAGTGCCTACAATAATGTTTGGTACCTAAAGTTACTGATTTTAACCAGGAGAAATCTATTTGCTAAATAAATATGGAGCCAGGTTTACAGTCTAAGTTGTAGCATATCTAAGTGGATAGAATCCCTAGATTTTTAAAAAGAACTATTGGCATGAAATTTGCAAGGGGAGCTGATCATCATTGATTCTTGTTATTGATTTATAGACGTGACAAACCATCAGTTTTTACTAAAAACAGACATAAAATGAGCCCATTTGTAGACTATATTTCTCTAAACTACTGTCTGGAAATCTCCCTCCCATGTCTTTCTCCTCCACATGCCAATCCCACCTTCCAAGCTTACCAGAGCCTTACCAGAAATGGCTACCCCTTTCTTGGATCTTCATACGCTCTTCTTTCCTCCACAACTATTACAATTGAACCCAATCAATCAATCTCTTGCTGTTAGTTGATTTATTTCATTGGCCACTCAAACTTTTTTAAAAAAATGCACGTACTATTGACCTATGCTTAAAAATTAGTTTTATCTTCATTTGGATTTCTTTTCTTCCCACTGAAGTTCCTCATAATATTATTCTACAAAGAGAAATCTTGTATGGAGCTAAAGGGAGGGTGAATGGTAAGTAGTCCCTCAACTGTCTGTTAAAAGAATGAGAATCATTGCAATTGGGTCTTTTATAGGTTTAAATCTACTGAAGGGACTTATTTTCTGCAGCAGGTCTGTTGTGCCCAGTGTGGGGCAAATTGCACCGATAGCTTTCAATGAAGATACTCTTGCCAAACTCTAAGCAGTTTATTTTCTCTGAATGAATTGGCATGGCCTTGAGAAGAACAATAATACTCAATAATTTGTAAGTCAAGTGTGCCTTTAACTGCTAAAGTTAAGGAGTGTTCCTTAGTCCTCATACCCTTATTCTGTATCTTGCTCAATGCTTCTAATCTCTTTGCCATTTAGTTGTCCTATCTTTTTCTCCTCCCCTCACATCCAACCAGAATTTTACTGATTAAGTAATACCAGCACATGCTAGCATTTAGTGGGTGAAGCTAGGGAAGGAGAACTTTAAGAAAAAAATTGTCTCTTCCAACTTTCCAATTATTTTAGACAAAATAGATATTTTAAGTTGTGTCTGGTACATAGTAGATTTTCAATAAATTTTTGTTAAGGGAGTAAATGTTCAGAGACATGTTTTCATACAGAAGTTCATTCCTACGTACTTCTTCAGAGTGGACTTTTCATAAATGCACACTCAGCTCACAAGGTGGTTGCAGTTCCCACTCCTGTATGGTTAGATTAGGATGACCTTGCAGTGATTCGTTCCGGGTTAGTATGGGAATATGACCCTCCAAATTTCCTATTTTAATTATTTATAGATCTTATTTTCTTAGATGTTGTTTGTTTAATGTCCTGTTTCATGTCTTTGTAGTGAAATAAACCCTTCTTCTGGGTTCTAGACCTGGCTCTGCCAATTGCTTGACAAGTGATCTTGGGTAAGTAATTTAACCTTTTTGAGCCTCAGTTTATCCATCTGTAAAGAATGGGCACATACAAAGAAGCCTCCAATCCTGACTTGCCTTTTTTTTTTTCAGTAGGTTTAGTGTGAGGCTCAAATAAAGTGAAAAAAAAAAGTGTTTCATAAAAAAATGTGTTTTTCAAATGTAAAGTATTAGTAGTAATTAAAGAATTTCGTATATTGAGCCTTAAAATATTCATGGCTCTATGCAAACTAGAAGTGTCCTTGCTCTCTGTATATATATATATATTCTCCATTTCCACCTCCCTTTCTTAATCTCTGCTAAACAAATGTTAACTTTGCTAATGGATGGGAGCATAATATACATGTATTGTTTTCTTTGAAAGCTTCAGTGACAGAAGATAGGTAAGCCAACATTTATATCAATTAAATATATGGATAACATTTGAAACTGCCAGAAGATCCAAGGATCAGTTCAAGTGCATTAGAAGTATCCACTATTTTCCTTTTTTGTGTTTTTCTGTTTAGTCTTTTCTTCTCACATCTCTTCTCCATTTGCTAAGTCTGCTGTTTCTCCCACATCCCCACCCCTACTTCACCTCCAAATTGGGTTCTCAGCACTAAGCATACCAGGCATGCTGTGCTCACATCCATCACATGAGGGTCCAGTCAGGCAGAAGAGTGGAGAGAGGATGCTGGGCTGCTTTGGGAGACTAAATGGGAGGTGCAGCCTGGCTGGGGGAAGCACACTTCAGATTATTATCACTCGAGCACTTATTTCCGTAACAGCTTCAAGATTCCTCAATGCAACAGAAACAAACCTGATCAGAGAGGTAATATCTAATCCTGAACTTTCTAAACTCAATTCTAAATGCTATAATTTTCTGAGCCCTCAGGATCTCCACTGAAGAAATTTCATTTTTCCTGTGTTCTGGTTGTGACTAGGATACATTACCAGTTTAATGCAACAACATTTGTCAAATTCTCATCTGGACAAAGAAAGTAATAGAATTCTGCAACCCAAAGAAACTGAGTTCTTAAATATATGGATAACATTTGAAAATATTCTAAAACATAATGATCAGATCAAGTTAGTTCAAGAGATTCTGTTTTTCCGAGAAGCCAAAAGTCTAACATAAAAAAATCAGTATCATACATATTTTGCAAAAATACTTTTATACAGGGGGATCTTGTAGACTGTAATGTATGTTAACTAGAATTTTTTTTTTTTTTTTGGAGACAGAGTCTCACTTTGCCACACTTTAGTAGAGTTCCATGGCATCACAGCCTATAGCAACCTCAAACTCTTGGGCTCGAGCCATTCTCTTGCCTCAGCAAGTAGCTGAGACTACAGGCACCCACCACAATGCCTGGCTATTTATTTCTAGAGATGAGGTTTCGCTCTGGCTCAGGCTCGTCTTGAACCTGTGAGCTCAGGCAATCACCTGCCTCAGTCTCCCAAAGTGCTAGGATTAGAGGAGTGCGCCACTGCTCCTGGCCATTAAGTAGAAATTTTAAAATAAGCTGGTGTAAAGAAGGACATAATTTATTAATTTATTTAATTAAATTTTTAGTTGGTCAATAATCAGTATCACCTTTAATCTTTCACTTTAGCCATATTCCTCTCTCCTCCTCTCTTTCTCTACCATAGCACACACCACTTCTTTTATTCCTGTGTTTTATAATTGGGCTCAAGTAACATAAGGCTCTTTAAGAGGGAATATATTGAAGAAAATAAGAAACTAGAGTTCATATGAAATTATGTTGAATAGCCAACCCTATCAGAACTAGGGCAGATTTGTGAATCTCAACAGCACAGATAAACTTTCTTTCTGGAGCTTTGCATCTAAAAGACTGTTACTAACAATCCTAACTTCTCTATTTCTTAATTCAAAATTCTAAATGAGGAAAGAGAGAGAGAGGATATGAATGAGAAGGAATATATTGTATTATTGGTCCTGTTTGGATCAGCTCATTACTGTCACTGACTCAGTTTCTATGACTGGAAGAAGGGTGAGGTCACAAAGTTTAGACACAATTTCTGGAAGCCTACACCTGTAAGTCTAGTGAGATAATAAATTGAGAAAGAGTTTCCTGCATATATTCCTATATACCCACAGTAGGGTAGCTACCCAGATCAGGAGAGATTTATGTCAAATGTGGTAGACCATTAACTTTTCCATTTGGTAGTTTTTAATTTGGCCTCTACTACGTATTCTTAGTATTATTACTGATGGCTATAAAAGAAAGCAATAACCATACAGACTACTGAACCCAGGAGCTTATATACTTGAAAAAGAAAGACCACATATTCTTACCACATATTCTTGCTAATTTGACATGATGTAGCTTTTCTCTAACTTCTCCTTTTTTAGTTTATAGAATCAGTTTCTGCAAAATAAATAAATAAATAAAAATTTGGCAGTAATGAGTGTAAAACAGCCCTGCTAGATTTATATTAGAGAAATGCTACTCCTTGACATTAGTCATCTCATTTCGAATGTTCTTGAATTAATTCCAGCAATAATCACCATATTTATCTATTTTTAGCAAATTGGCACTTTCTAAAATATTGAGCTGCTGTTTCCATATGCATTAGTTTGATCTAAATGTAGAATATTGGTAATTAGCCTTACATCCAGTATTTGTAGTTCCAGTTCCAATAACAATTCAAAATGTTATTTTTAAATGAAAATTGTAAAGACCCTAATATCTTCCCATTAATAACTAGATAAAAGAGCTAGATGAGGCGAAGAAAAAAATAACTGAAACGATCTGCAGAGGTTAAGCAAACTCAGGAGCTGGCTGCTTTTTTGAAGTGGCTGCAGAACCTCTTTAATCAGCATGACTAGGCTTGACTGGAAGCTGTTAGGATGCACATCCTCTTTTCATTCTTACTTTGCTTCGATTCAGAAACCAATTTACCTGCTTGGGATATAAGTTGAAAATTAAAAGCTCCTCTTAATGGCCAAACTAGCTCAATCCTACAACAGCTGTTTCCAAAAGACGTATTCTATTTAAATTTTAGTAGAGGCAGTTGACTCCGTTACTTAGCTACAAAAGAAAGGAAGAAAGAAATTCTCATTCTCTAAGTGATTAACTTGAAATTAGATTTGTGAGTACCTGTTTTACTAGGGGTAGTGCACTCTGGTTGTCCAGAATGTGGTTTTTCTTACTCTTACCAATGTTCGGGTAAAAAGGAGGAATATGCTTTGAGTTTATTTTGGGTAGACATGACATTTCAAAGTCCTTTCTCTTTAAATCAATTATGAAAAGCAATATTTCATTTGAGAGATGGAAAGAAATAGCAAGACTTCATAAGTGATTCATCATGAACTCTCCCATTTCATTTTTACTGAAGTACTTGGAGAATTTTTCTTCCAAATCCAAGTTTCATTGGATTAATATTTCTAAAAATTTCCAAGATTTTCAAAGGGAAAGGTGACATGATATTGTCTTATTTAAAAAAATATCAACTCTTTTTTCAGTAAATTCCAAGTTGGGGGTTTGATTTATTCAATTGTCTTCCCCCCCCCCCGAAGAACACCATTTTCAATATTTCCATAAGTTTTAAAGATGTCTTCACCTCAGTGTTAGAGAAGAGAGCGCTTTCTCCATCACCTGGGAAAGTTACACTTGAGAACACAAGTTGCTATTAAGTACTCATTTGAATATGCCCTTCATGCTAATCCTTTTAATTCAGTGTTCCCCAGAGCTTTGATTGACTTTTTGAAAGACACGGCGCTAGCCTTTTGATAACTTGGCCAGAGTTGTGCTTTCACACCAATGGGCAATAGAAAACCAAGGACAAAAGTTAATTTCTTACACATTCTTTCTTCCACCTTGAACTTCATACCTTACACCTCTGGGATGAAGCCAGTACAGAGGAGGAAAGTAGGGCTTCTATAATTGAAAAGGAAGGAGGAGATTAGAATTATAAAATAGAATTATACCATTTGGAACTGGGCCATAACCCTCTAGTAAAAACTGTCATGGGATCATTAATGACCACAGATGGCTCATACCTCACTTCTGAACATCATCTGGAAAACACAATAAGCCCAAGAGAAGGAGTATTAGAAAAGAACTCAAGAAGTTTGGGTACTAGGATACTTAAATATACTTAACCATACGTAGAACCAAATTTAGTTTTTATCCTCATTAGTGAAAAGAAATTTTCTTGGCTGAAAAAGAGAAGTGGCAATTTTGTTGTCACAGTTATTGTGTCTTATATTAGACAATATTTTTTATTCATTAAAGATTTTCCTTCAGGCCTCTACCATCCTTCTATATTATTATTTGCATGTTGTTGAAAACTGATTGGCTCATGTACCTACTGAAGTCTGTTTTAGTAAATATATGTTACCAAAACTCTTACTTTTACTCAAATTGGACATGTCGTAAAAATCTATCTGTAAAAAAACAAACCACAAGAACCATAGGGAAATCAATAAGAAAATTCACTTCCCTGTAACAAAGTGTTTCCTAGTCTTTTCCCTTGACTAGGCCTCTTCCCCTTTTCTTGGCAATGTCTTTTAGAGATTCCAGCACACTCCCAGTTTCCTAGCTCATTGCATGAAAGTAACTGATTATTATTCCTTCCCCATGAGGGCCATACTATTAGTTACCATATTCCATTTGCAATGTCTTTCACATCTATACTTTCTACCTTCTTCTAGCCTTTTTGAATCAGCATTTCAGAAGAGAACCAAGTCCCTAAATTCCTAGGGTCCATATGTGTGTGATGAATTAATCCCTGTCTTGTGTCTAGATAGGTACTAGTTACATACTATCCTTGGAAGAAGAAAAACAGTCACTCATTTTGTTATGTCCTGTAGTTCAGATGAGAAACTCCAGGTGAATAAGGCTGGATTGTCACCTAAATTCCCTGTTTTCAGTATCACCTCAATGTGCTGCTTGCTGGCTCATCTTACGTTTAATTCCATTTATCCCAAAATTTGAATGGCTTCTCTTTGTTCACAGGGTTAATTCTAATTTATTTATATATATTTTCAAGCTTCTTCAGAATCCATTACCAATCTCAGATTCTTGCCTTACCTCCTTTGGCTCTCGCATTGGCTAGGCTTGTCAGTTTAAACAGATGTAGTCTCTCTGAGTTGTCATCGCATTTTATGTAAAACAAAAGTATTGATGAACAAAGTCCACAAATTATTTTTTACTTGGATATTTAGTCCCTCTCAGATTTAGTATGAATTTACATTATCATTCTTCTGTTCTATAGCACATTATTGTTACCTCTACTTGGAAAGTTCCCTTTTTCTCATAGCTCAGTCTCACACAAACTTTGAGCCTTGAATCAAAAGTTGTATCATTTGGGAAGCTTTCCTGATTTACTTCAGTTCTCTGTGACTTTTGCCTTCTTAGATCTCCTGTACCACACACTACTTGTCCCATTCTCTTATTACTCATGAAGAAATCTTAATCATCTACTTGTATTTATGTATATCCGATTTTTCCCAATAGTTGGCAAACTTTTCAAATATAAAGAGTCCAGTGTAGTCCCTGGCTAAAGAAACATGGAATGATTGATCTCTGCTATGGGATGAGCTCTGCATTAGGCTCTAAGGGAGTGTATAAGACAAAGAGAAGGCTCAGTAAACTCTCAGAAAGACAATGGAGCTATCTTGCTTTACTCTCTGTGACAAAACATGTCTTCCCTCTTGAATCTCTTTATTTTCTTGGCTTTTGTGACACCTGTTTCTTCTGGTTTTTCCTTTCTACATCTTTGGTTGCATTTTTCCCCCTACTTGGTTCTCTTTGTCTACCAACCTCTAAAAAGTTGATGTTATGTAGGCTTTTATCCTTATTTTCTCATGTTCTTACCAACACAGCTCTGCAAATAACCTAAGTTATGCCCACAACTTTCACATGAACTAGTGGGTCTTGAATCTTCAGGTTCTCCAGCCAAACCTACTTTCCAGGTTCTAGAACTTTCCATCTAACTGTCCACTAGAAATCTTTTCCCGATGGACCCCAATATCAATATGTTATAAAAAATAATTCATCATTTGTTGTTCCCAAATTTCTACCCCATCTATTGCTAGTTCAGAAATAGAACCCCGATTCACTCCTCATTGTCTTCCTTTTATCATTAAATGCTACTTCTTTTTGCCTAGATTCTGTAATTAAAAAATAAATAAAAAACTTTCATTACTCCTTTTCCTTTACTCCCTACCTCAAAAACATTTTTAGCTTTGTCCA
Source organism: Arctocebus calabarensis (assembly GCA_963573935.1). NCBI lineage: Eukaryota > Metazoa > Chordata > Mammalia > Primates > Lorisidae > Arctocebus > Arctocebus calabarensis. Next base: position 18,854 of record CAUYON010089622.1, on the reverse strand, counting down.
CTCTTCTCCCTCTCCAGTCATCTCCAACCCAGTCATCTTTTATGTACATTAATGTAATAGCCTTCCCCTTCAATTGCTTTCTTCTATACTCAACCCCTTACCAACTGTTCTTCTCTCAGTAGCTAAATTGACCTCTTTAAAAGTATCTGCCAGATCATGTGTCTCCCTTTCCACTTTTCATTCCACTTACAATTAAAACCAAACTTATTATTATGAAAGCAATCCTACATGACCTAGGCCTTACCTCCTTCTCTAAATTCCTATAACCATACATACCCTTCTTGATCACTAAATCTCCTGGCATGCCTTTTGTTTTTAAAACATATCAAGCATGTTCCTTTTTTGCATGTTCTGTTCCTATCCCCAGAATGCTCTTTCTCTGGCTTTTTACCTGAGAGGCCTTCCTATCTGAATGGTGGTATCCAAGTTACTTTCTATTTTTGATTACACTCATTTTATTTTCTTCCTAGGATTTCTGTCAATCTGAATTTTTAAAAAATATACTTATTAATTTACTGGTCTCTGCCTATCTCTTGGGACTCCAAAACGTACCCCTCTTCACACCCCAGACTCTATTGCAACTCTTATTTCATAAAATGAAATATTATTATTTCATATTATCTTTATATTATTATTATTATTGTCTTTATAATATTATTATTCCATATTATTTCATCTTTTCCAAGAACTGTGAGGGGTTTTTCCTTGTAATGTCTCCCTCCATCTTCTACACAATATATTTCCAGTTTATTTCTACTATGTGGCTGGAGTTATTTTCTTCTTTAAGGAGACTCCCCGATCCCTCAGTCTGAAATGATTAACCTCCCCTCCATGCCATCATTATGTCTGCTTCATACATCTCCTACAGTATTCAAGAGACTTTATTATAAGTCCTTGTTGGAAGGTCTCTACCTTTTGCTATACCAGGAGCTCCTTTAGAGTCAGAGTCATGTTTCATTTGTTACCTACATATATATATCTAATTCAATGCTTAGCATACTATAGGTTCTTGCTGAATAGGAGTTAAGTAAATGGAGCCAACACAGATGAAAAAATATCAGTGTCCAGTGAATACTTTGCGATAGTGATATTTGGTTAGAACTCATTGATCGTGGAAACTGCTCCCTTCTGGCACAGTCCATAATTGGGCACCTAATAGATACCTCACACAGGGAAGAGACCACATAGACTTGGATTTCACCCAAGTGATGCCAGCTGGTTGCTTCAACAAATAACAGTCACAATTTTGTGGGGAGATATTCTAAAATAATCAGAAACATAGCCATACTTGACAATATAAATTTATTATCAGGGCTAAGAATGAGTAGTCATTTAAAAATATACAGCTATGTCTCCTTAGCCATTTATTCTGCTTCCTGAGCCTACTGTTGGACTTTCAGCTCTTTCCTCCCATCTGACGCTGCTGTCTTCTGGTACTGCTCCCACAGTCTGGAATCCTGGTGGGGTTTCAATTTTTTCCTCTTTGTTAATGATATGATTTGTAGTTGTGTGCATACTCTCCTTGCCTTTTACTTTCTTTAATTTATATCTTTAAAAATAGTGCACAATAATGCTTAGTTATTATTGTTTTTTCTGGTCCCTCTTCTGTATGGAAGCATTTATCCATCTGGTAAGATTGTACGTATCTCCAAACCAACAAACAAAAGAAAAGATAGTAGATTTTCCTACAGGAAAGAAAGAACAAGTGGCTGGGAAATCAGTGACTTACCAATATGTAACTGATGTCTTTTACACATAAAAATATAATTACTGCTAGGGAGTAGCACTGAGAAGGACTGGGCTTTCCCTGGGAATTCTGGGGAGGGAGAAATAGCTTCAATTTAATCTGTTCTTCTGTAAGAATAGTTAAGAAAATCAGGAAGGAGAAAGAATGGCCCATGATCATTAGGTAGCTAGGTCTCAATGAACTAAAATTAAGTAACATAGAAATTACAAATTTTATACTTTTTTTGGTCTAAAAGGAAACTTAAACACTCTTTAAAACTTATTTCTTCTGGAAATGATAGTCTATTTCAAACTAGTAACTTTAAAAACAAACTTTGAATACATATTTATAAGTTGGAGGAGAGTGTTCACTCAAAAATCAAATTTGGAATGACCAAAGAATATACTTTTCCTGTATAGAGTAATGGATGAACTTCAGGAAAGCGAGATGAATCACATTTCAGCTGAAAAACATGTGTCATTTTTCTCAGTTGTACTTTTTCTAATTTTGGTACTTAATATGTAAGGTGGAGAAGATACATGAATAGTTTTGGTTGCTGAGAAACTAGATGAGAGAAACAAGCATTCAACATTGCAGAGACTGATTTGGTGGGCCACAGTGGGCCTGGGAGTGACACGGCAGCCCCATGAAAACATTTGGAGCCATTTCCAGGAGAGAATTCTTTCTCCATCCCACACAACAATCTAGCCATACATTGCTTTGTTTCCAGTTTTCACAGGCTTTTACATTAGGCTGTTTTCTCTAGAGAGCCCTATAGAGAGTGTTGAAAAGCATTTTTACACCAAGCATTATTATACATCGATTATTGTATTCCCAAGGACACTGCAGCCTCAGACCACTATAAATTTTAAGTTTCCAGTAATCAACTGGTATTCCAGGGATAGCCCACAAATCTGTATTATTCTGATTAATCCACATTTCAGCCAAATTCTCTGGAACTAAGAAAGGAGTTTCTATGGACTCCAGTGGTGGGCCAATAGGTCAGGTCTCTGTTAGTATAAGAAGATTAGAGATTACACTGGGGAATCACAAAGTTTTGTAGGTACTCTGATTACATATGAATGAACTTCAATTATCTCCTAACATGTTATAGTACCCATTTTAGGGTATGAATTTCTCTACCTGAAATGTGTCCTTTCCTCCATTCTGACAAACCATGTTCTGTCTCTAAATGTCTGTTGAAAAATCACTTCTTTTATAAAATCATTTTAGACATTTCCTCATTCCTTATCTGGTTCCATATTGCATTCACTATAGTAATCTAATCTCTTTAGCAAATCCCTCCCCCTCATATTGTTTGTGTGTTCCTATTTATTTATGTATTTATTAATTTAGAGACAGAGTTTCATTCAGTCATCCTGAGTAGGGTGCCCTGGCATCTTAGTTCACAGCAACCTAAAACTCTTAGGCTCAAGTGATCATCTTGCCTCAGTCTCCCAGTAGCTGAGACTATAGGTGCCTGCCACAACACCCAGCACTTTTTAAATATGGGGGTCTTGCTTTTGCCCAGGTTGGTCCAGAACTTCTGAACTCAAGCGATCCACCTACCTCAGCCTCCCAGAATGCTAGGATTACAGGCCATGAGCCACCATGCCCGACGATGTGTTCCTCTTTATATATATTTATAGACGTGTATACATGTATATGAGTGTGTATATATAGAAAGAGAGAGAGAGAGAGCATTTATATATTTTATACTTATTGCTCTTTTCTGTTGCCCTAGTGATTGCTTAAGGGTTCATTCCTGGGTTTTCCTCTGTTTGAGATTTTACAAGGCATGATATAATCTGCATATACTGTTTCTACAAATAAAGCTACTAACTACCTTTTTTGAGTTTTGCTAATAAGAGAACATTGACAGATCTAAAGACTTAAATCACAATGTGAAAGGGTTTATAAGGATTAAGTGTGTTAATATAGCTACAATACTTAAAACTATACCTGACATGTAGTGGGCATTTGCCGTTAGTTATTGCTTATTATTGTTGGTGCTATGGATGATGATGAAGTTGTATCTCTATTAAATGAATCATATATCCGAACATCTTTTCCTAGAGATTCTTAAAGCACTAGTTTCTGGGTTTGTGGTTGTATGTGTGTATAAGTATTCATACATGTCTGCCATTCAATGAACATAAAATTGGTTAACTGAGAAATGAGATACTAATGTCACTGACTTAAACTTTGCATACCCTGGGCTCTCAACACTCTTTAGGGCTAATGTATATTGATTCTTGGAGTATGGAAACAGGAAATACAATTAGTATATCTTACAGATGTGGTTAATTAATGAGAAATAAAAATTTAAGTCCTCCTCAGCTTAGAAATTAAAGAGACCCATCACTTGCAGGGAGCCAGAACATGGACATCCCACGACCCAGACTCAGCCTCTTTGACTGTTCAAGGAATGACATGCAGCCACAATGGCAATTACAAACTATCTTCTGTGGTGCCTGCATCTAGGGTCTGTGGCTGTGGAATCCCTGGACCCATGTTCTAATCAGCTGGTGATCTTCTTTTTACTGTGTCTGCTAGGCCTGCCTTTCCTCAATTCCCATCTGTTTTTTGGGCCTAGTTCTCTGGCCCTCCTATCAATAAGGTGAGTTGATATTATCCTAATCCAGGCCAGGTTCTATTGCTTGCACCCAAGGATGTTATTGACACAAGTGTATACCTAGAAATCAGGTGAAAGCTAGTAATATTTTTCAACTGGATTATTGCAATATACTTGGAGATTTTGTACTCACTGCTCACTCTGCCTGAAATGCTTTGTTGCAACATATTCTCCTGAGTAGCCTACTGACTTCCTCAGGGTTCTACTCAAATCTCACCTGTTTATATCTTATCAAGGAGCTTTTCATTCATTACTCCACATAAAACAGTACTCCACCCTAAAACTCCCTGTCTGTCCCATTTTATTCTCTTTTCATTTTATCTTTCTAGTCCTTATCCAAGGTACTTCTTACAATCTGCTGACACCAGTGGCATTTATACTCTGTCAGAGCTCCGATATTCCTATAGTGACTTATGTTTCGTGGAACCTAGTATAGTGCCTGGTACATTTCCGATACTCAGTAAGTAATTATTATTTAAATACATTTAAATTCTACTCAGATGTGATAGTAAGAGTAAATTAAAAATATGCTACAGCTAATTCCATTCCACCTTCTTCATGTCCTTCCTGACTTTTATCTCTCACTCTGGACCCATACAGTCCTTTTAGTTCAGTTGTCAGCCTAAGATTGGTGATGCAGTAGGTTTTTTTTTTTTTTTTTTTTATTGTTGGGGATTCATTGTGGGAACAAAGAACAAGGTTACATTGATTGCATTTGTTAGGTAAAGTCCCTCTTATGATTGTGTCCCACCTCCAAAAGGTGTGTCACACACCGTGACCCCCTAAGCAATGGATTTCTTAAGAGTCATGGAAGAGGAATTTGGTCCTGCCTCCCACTACAAAATGCTTATTTATTTCTCTTTTTACACTTTAATTGTTTAAATATTTGGGGAGGATTTTCCTGTTGTGATAAATTTATACTCATTAAATTGTCAAATGTGAATGCATTATTTATTTATTTGTTTGTGGCAGGCAATACAGGGGAAATGCTTGCTTTTGCCACTGGCACCATCTGGCTTTGACTGATTGTTGTATTTTACCTGATAGTCTTAGACAGGAGTATCAGGGTGATGAATGGGCGAGAATGGGAGGAGTTCAAACACTGGTTGAAGAAGGATAACAAATCTGTAGCAATAAGTCAGTCACCAGGAGGCATTTTAAGCACTGAAAAAGATAGAACATCCATTCTATGTCCCATTTGCATTCGAGGTTAATCTTCAAAGAGTCAACATGGCAAAAACATTTCAAGATAAAAATAGCAAGATCTTCTAGAAAAGATTTAAGTTTCAAGGCAAAAAGAAAAATTCTTTATGATTACTGAGTATGCTGTGAATCCGCATGGTTGGGGTTGCAGCAGAAAACTGTATATTTTCTCAATGTCACGGACTTATAAATGGAGATTAAAAAAATGAATCTTTCAAGACATTCCAAGCCATTCTAAGTGAAAATTTGATTTGTAGGAAATGAAGGGTAAAATGGATAGTGGCAAATGGCACAATGTCAGACACTGGGTTCTGTGGTCATAACCTGATCTCAATCAAAACCCAATCCCCCTGGCATTCCAAAGCCCAATCTTCATCAGCTGCTTTATCCCAGATACTAGTATAGGGTTTCTTTGGCCTGTCTGAATCTATCAGCCTTGCGGAGGCAAGGAACTTAAAGAAGTTATTCAATCTTTTATCTTTCCCCAGAGAGAGACAACTGAAAAGTGTATTTATTGTTGGCCCCTATATTATTTTGGCTTATCAATAGATCATATATTGCTTTTATAGTATCTCAGAGTTGGAAAGGAATTTTAAAAGTCATCTTGTCAACAAGCTATTCACTTATTAATTAGGAAATATTTATTAAGTGCACTATAAGTTAAAGAATATAGACTAAAACTATGAATCAGATATGGCTCTAAGGAATACATTATTTCTTTCTTATGATATGGTTGTAAGACTAGAGCTGATGCTTTGGTGCAGTTTTGTCAACATTTTGTTTATTGTTGCTATTTATTTACTGCAATATTCCTCAAATGAGAGAAAGCAAATTAGCTTTTGTTAAAAAGTATAGTGAGGCCCAATCGAATTTTGCTTACCCTTCATTATTCAAAATGTCAGGTGCAGAGATCAAAATCAAATCAGAGGAGAAGAACTGAACTATTAATTTAGTGAGCTCTTTCACATTTATCTTCTTGTTTGGGCCTTTGCCAAACTTTACTGCCAAATTCAGCCATTCTCTATGCTTATCCAGACTTGGGCGCTAAATACTAAAGTTTGATATTGCAACTCAAAGAGTATAATTTCTTTTTTTTTTTTTTTTTTGCAGTTTTTGGCCGGGGCTGGGTTTGAATCTGCCACCTCCAGCATAGGGGGCCAGTGCTCTACTCCTTTGAGCCAAAGGTGCCGCCCTAAATTTTTTTTTTTAAGAGTACAATTTCTTGTTGAAAAAAAATCCTAACATCACTTAATGTATTTTAGAACATTCTTCCTTCTTATGAATGAAGACTCAACCTAATTTAGTTGTGCTTCCAAAGAAAAATTGAGCTTTAGAATAAATCTTAAAAGTATTAAATTGAAATTTCTACATTTGTAAAATGGTTAGACATATCCCAAGAAAAATATTTCTTGAGGCTTTTCAGCATTGATCTGGGCAAAATTGAAGGCATTATGAAGTCTCAAAAAATAAAAAAAATAAGGTGGCATGCAAACACATATATACCCCGAACTCACACTAGGAAATTTTAGGAATTTTTGAGATTTGTGGTTTGGGTCTAAGGTAATGGTCAATTATCATTTATCAAAACTTTGATTTAGAAATAATTTTAAAATATTAAATGCCAGATAACTTTTAAAATTTAAAATATTCTACTAAAACCAAAGCATATTGGATTATGCCTCTTGATAAGATTATTCTCAAACCATGATCTAAGTCTCCTATTATTCTGTCACTGTCAGGATCCAGAAACTCAGTGCCAAGGGTAAGTCAGCCTTAGATAAACAGATTGTATGGCCTAGGCCACCAATCTGTCCAGCATTTGTGACCTATAAAGATTTTTTGTCCCTGTAAGCGGCTCTGCTAATGACAACTGTTTATATACACAGTGGAAACTTCCGAAGCTGTCATTTCCCAGGTTTGCTTTGCTTATACAAAGCTTATATAATTACTACTGTGCTAAGAAATTCCACTTACCCTCCTTTTCCTTCTCTTCCTTTTCCTTTTCTTCCTTTTCCTTCTCTCTCTCCTGTTTCTCCTCCTCCTCTTACTTCTCTTCCTCTTTTTCCTCCATCTTTGCTATTTGTTGGATCCAAGAAAGGCCCAACTAACCAGTACATTTTGGTCAAGAATAGGAGAACTCACATTATAGCATTTAAGTTTTATACAATGTGCTTTAGTGATGTAGCAAGGACTCAGGAATGGTTGTTTTAGGTAAGGATTCAGAAAGTTCAGAAAGGTTTAATGAAAAAAAAAAAAGGAGAAAAAGAGAACTTCACATCATCCTGAAGAAATGAAAGAAAGTAGAAACAATGTGAGAGAAAGAAGGGTAAGCCTGACAGGTATCCAGCATTAAACATAAAACCTCAGAAATATTTGCAGTGCCCTAAGTCAGTAATTTGTCATTTCTTATATATAAAACATTTAGAATAGACCCAATCACAGGAGACCTCTTCATTAGAGACTCATTTGTAATTTGGGACCATATTATGTGTTAGAAACTCTCTTCTCACCATGTTTAATATTAAATCTCTCTTTCCAAGAAACTAAACAATAAACTTGTATTTCCTGAACCCCTAAAGATGGACCTAAATCTATTAGGTACTATGAGGGAAAACAAATACACACCCCAACACCAAGGTGGGTGCTCTAGTCTGAATGTTTGTTCCCCTCAAATTTTATCTGTTGAAATCCTACTTCTTAGTATGATGGTTTTAGGAGATGAGGCTTTGGGGAGGTGATTAGGTCAAGAGAGTGAAGTCCTCATGAATAAGTTTAGAGTCCTTATAAAAAGACCCCATAGAAATGCCTTAAGCCTTCTGCCTTGGGAGGACACAGGGGAAGACATGGACTATGAACCAGAATATAGGCCCTAAAGACTAGACCCTGACTCTGCTGACACTTTGATCTTGGACGTCCCAGCCTCCAGAACAGAAAGAAATAAATTTCTCTTGTCTGTTTATCCATTTTATGGTATTTTTAATAGAAGTCAAAACTAAAACAGAGGGGAAAGGAGGCTGTTACTTAAGAAATATGTACAAACTTAGGAATAATGCTCACGAAAATAACAAAACAAGAGAGTCTGTAATTAGAGAATGCATGTGCTATAAGAGCTCGGGGAGGACTCATTGGAAGAGGCAGAGGAAACTGGGAGCTTTGAAAATGGGAACATGAAGAGAGTGCTCAATATGAGGAGAGAAGAGAAAGCACTCTGGCAAAGTAGGATGACACAGAACAAGTTCATAGAGCCTGTTGGGGACCATCCTAAAAAAAGGTAAAGAGTGTTTGATGGTAAGAAGTAGGGGATGGAGATGAGTATATAAGATGAACACAGGCCACAACAATGTGGCCTGATGTGGTAAGAAAATTGTGCCATTAGCAGCTTTTGGCTAAAGGAGTGACCTGATGAAAGAGGTACAGTACGTTTGATACCTATGCACTCAGGATTGCATAGATTAGAGACAGGAAAGTAAGTTAAAAGATTATACTTTTTAAAAAAGAATATGGATGACAAACTTAAACCTTGGACTAGAGTGCTCGCAAATATAATTTAAATACATTTAAATGAATTACAGAACTTTTGAGGAAAAATGGGCTACTGTTAGTACCTATGGCCCATGAAGAAAAGTCTTTGCTAATACATGTGGTCTGAGCATTATTCCTAAGCTAATTCATGACCCTATGAATTTGATTGACCAGTTGACTTGTGGTATAGGCAGCATGAGAATGTGATAAGACCAGTCATGGAAGTGGTTTTGTTTTAAGTAATTACTCTGGGCCTTTCTGCAAATCCACTTGCTTTCCATTGTCATGCTAGATCTATACCCCAACTTTGGTTTTTTGCTTCTGACTCCTTCAGGTGACCCTATCAGATATTCTACCTTGGCTTCTGAAATTGGAGATCCCCTGCCCACTGGGCTTTCTCCTGCTCTGTTCTCTAGCCTTGGACTCTATCTCTAGCATTGAACTCCATTATCCCACTTCAAACCCAAAGAACCCGATAGCCAGGTCAATATTTCTAACTGGCCCCCTGATGGATAGAGAAATAAACATGATTTTAATATTTCTAGCTTGTATTCAGTAGAATGGAATTACTATTGGTTGAGTTGATAAACTTGAAGGAAAAAGTTAATTTGGCATGGTAGAAAATGGGTTTGATTTCCAACATGATCAGTGTGAAAAAAGCATACAAAAAGAAATGATTCATTGAAGGTACAGCAGTGGAGGTGGGGGGACAGTATGCAAGTGACTCAAAAGGTGACTAAGAGCTTATGTATCTCCATCGCTTTACTTGAGAAAGAGTTAGAAAGAGAAGACCTGACAGAAAGGCTTATTCTTCCTTCAGTGGCAGAAGATACTTCATTAAAAGGAAAAGAAAGAAGCCAGGCATGGTGTCTTATGCCTATAATCCTAGCACTCTGGGAGGCTGAGGCAGGAGGATTGGCCTGAGCTCAGGAGTTGGAGGTTGCTGTGAGCTATGGTGACACAACTGCACTCTATCCAGGGTGACAGAGTGAGATTTTCTTGAAAAATAAAAAGAAAGAAACAGAAAAGGCTGTTGCTAAAAGAAATAGTATATGAAATAGGAATAAGGAGACCACTGATAAACTCCAAGTGAGCAATTTAGTACAGTGGGGAGGAGAAAGCCAAATTGTAGGGGTTTAGAAGATGATTGAAATGGGATAAATACAACAGACATCAACATAGATCACACATCTAAAAATTTCATATTTATGTCAGTCAATTTCTGTTCTATAAAAAAATTACAGATTAAACAATTTGTAAGAAATAGAAATTTATGTCATACAATTCTGGAGGCTGGGAAGTCCAAGATCAAAGTGTGAGCAGGTTTAATGCCTAGAAGAGCCTGGTTTCTACTTCCAAGAGGGCACTTTGTTGCCACAATCACACATGGCAGAACAGCAAAAGAGACAAACTCAGTCCCCCATGCTTTTTCATAAAGACTAATCCCATTTATCAGGTATGACCTAACTACCTCCCAACGGCACTATCTCTTAACACTATTGCATTGGAGATGAAACATCAACATGAATTTTAAAGAGATACAAACATGCAAACCACAGTGTTGGATGGAGAAAGAAAAATGAGATGGTAGTAGTTAAAGGGTTCTTTTAAAAAAAAAAATAGGGACTGTGTTAAAGCAGAGAGAATACAGAAGGGAAGACTGAAAGACTGACAGAGGAGACCAATGTGACATCAGAGAAGGAATAGGTTCAATTGCTTAGATTTCAACAGGGTTGAAAGGAGAAATTATGTAACTTTGGAACAGAAAGGGAATAAGGAAAAAGCAGATGAGAAATGCAGTGAATTGGGATGTGGTATATTCAGGGGATCTTGTCAAAATTGAAGTTTCCCCTTTTTCCTTAGTGAAGAACTTTAGTCAACTGTTCAGAATAAAAATGGGAAAACAAAGGTCTTCAGGGGGCTTACTAAGTGACAATGGTGACTTCAGCAGCATTTTCTCAAGTGTTTTATGGATTGCTTGATTTAGCATCACTAGAAAAGCTTTTAAAAACAATTTCTGGTGGGAGACTACGCTGACAAGCTCCTTGGATGATTTTTTTATGCTAGCAAATGTCCCGGAGTCAGTGCCTTGTTGGAAGTGAAGCTGTCTTGAAAACGCTAACCCGTTTAGGAACCTAACAGGAAGCTCCCTTGTCTCTCATGCAGTGGTTATTTTAATCTTCCCATCCCTCCCACACCTCCCTTCACTAGGTAGATATATTTGCATGGTAAAGAATGAAGTTCATCCCAGCATACACTGCCATGAGTTCTTGGTTGCATAATATCTGGGAGAGCATCAGAATATATGGATAAGCAAAGATAAAATCCCAATACTGGCACACAAGAAGTTTAGAGGAGGCTATAAGCCACATATATTTTTTCTATTGAATTACCTGTTAATCCATTAAGAGTTTATTTCAGGTGGATATCTCTCTCTCCTCTCTCTCCTCTCTCTCTCTCTCCCTCTGTCTCTCCTCTCTCCTCTCTCTCCTCTCTCTCTCTCTCTCTCTCTCTCTCCTCTCTCTCTCTCTCTCTCTCTCTCTCCTCTGCCCTTCTCTGCTGCATTTTCTATCCTTCTGCCCCTCCTCCCCATCTCCAGTTCCATCCTGGACTTGGGGTGGGACATTAGCTCTTGCTGATTCTGTGTATTGTCATATGCTCTGCCCTAGAGAGTTAGCAGTGGAGCCCTCAGACCTTTGGTTCCTAGTGCTTTCAAATCCATGCATGCTTGCTTGCTAACAGAACCATCTCTCATAGTATGACTTTGATATATTATTATGATTTTTAGAAATCACTGTCTTCGAATCCAATCTTTCTCATAAGCAGTAAAGGAAAAGGAAAATGTATGTGTGAGAAAGCAAAATCCCATTCTGTCCCACTGGAACATCTTTTATTATTAGGAACCCATATGCCAAGAGCTCCTCTGTAAAGAAAGCACAGACATTAGAACAGGGATTCTGTGAAATGCAGCATGAAGAGTTCCCTGCTAAGTGAAATATCTTTCATATGCATGCACGCACACACACACACACACATACATACACACACGAGAGCTATTGTTTTTTGTTGTTGTTGTTTGAAAAGCATCTCATTAGATTTTAGTTTGGCTGGTCTGCCTTTTGTTTGTTTGGCAAGAAAAATTTTACTACCAATTCCTCAAGGTGAGAGGGAGTGTAATTTGAACACCAGAATGTTGGGCTGGATTGTGGCATCAAGAGTAGATATATATTCCAAAGTCATTTCCTGTGTGCATTTCTATATTTTTCTTTTCTCTCTCTGCATTCTGTTTTATTGACTAACACAGAAATGGGAGGTTTTTGTTTCTCTTTTTCTCTTTCCTGATAAACATCTCAAAAGAGTATAGTCATTTACTCCATTTTTATCTGGCCCATACTTTTCTTAAACACATGGAATCTGTTCTTCCTGCATCACTTACTGTTCTAAAATTGCTTTTTCTGAGGTCTTCAGTGGACGTTTAATCTCCATTTCCAAAAACTTTTCCCAGCCACCTTCACATAACATTTTTCACTTTATTTATTCTGCTGGACACATTTTCTTAGAATTTTCTCTTCTGTCAGCTCCTATTCTAGATATTTTCAATTATTACTGTCCTTTATAAGGCTAGCTTTCCTCAGATCAACTTTCTCCTTCTGTCTTCTAAATATAGAAATTACCCAGAGCAAGATCTTAGTTTTTCTGTCCTGTTATCTCTAATTCTCTTCATTAGAAATTTCATCCATCCGCTGCTTCAAGTGTCACCTTTTTATAAAGATTCTCTCACTTTTTTTTTTGGCATCCCTGGGTAGACACAAACCAATTTATAAAAGACTCTCAAGTATATATTTCCTGTCCCAAGATATTTATGATAGGTTATTCCATGTCTAGTTATAGACATCAAGTGGAATTTCTAGTTTCTTCCAAATCTTTGTCATCAAGACTGTGTCCCTCACCCTTTTCCAACATTGATCTTTCCCTTTGAATTCTCCCATTTCCGTCAACTATTCATCCAGTCTCAGTGATGATTTTCTCTTCTAAATTTGTAAAGCACATTTTATCTGTACCATCCACTTAATGCCAAGTATACGCTGTTTTGTGTTATTTATTCATTTTTTCATTTCACTTATTGTTACCATACCTAAATGGTAAATATTCTGAGGGAAAGAATTGCATTGTCTACATCTGTGTATTTTAAATTCCTATCCAGCGTTGCCAAAGTGATTTTTATTAGAAAGTGTCAACTAAGTTGCTGATATTTTGCATATCTCTCTCACTGTGGTAATTTCTGAAAGGCTTGGCAGATTTTGATGAATATAAATAGATATAAAAATTATTCGTAGTTCAGACCACCATCTTGGGACAAAATAGCAGCTGATAAATTTACTGGTAGTTAAGTTCCTGTAACTTATCATTAACATCGGATTCTGTACAATTTTATACACCTTTCCAACCAAATATATTCTACTACTTAGATCCTCTGAAAGAAAAAGCTACCAGACAAAAATTTTATGAGGCAAGTTGAGGGATCTAGAGTTAGGTTAGTGTAAGCAGACAGCCAAAGGCAAGGTAGAAAGAAAGGAAAGAAAATCTGAGACTGATTTATGCATCTCATTTGGAAGAGTACTGGCATCAGTGGAGATATATTTAATCTTTTCCTTGACTAAAACGTGGGGTAGTTTTTCCAGTGTCAAAAGAGGCTTGAAAAGGGTATGAGGAATAGTTTCTCTTCCCACTTTGCATTTTGTACTATTAGTTCACTCAGGGTAACCTCTCACTCCTAAACTACTTTTTCTCCAGGACTAAGGTTACAGAATCCTAGAGTTAATGAGTTGAAAAAGACTTGGCCATCTAGTTCAAATCTCTTATTTAGAGATACCTGCATCCTAGTCTTGGTTGTTCGTTAGGTTTTCTGACCTTGACTCTGGGCTTTCTTTCTGAAGCCCCCACTCTTCACTAGCACTAGAGTTTGGGTAATTCCAAATTTTTATTACTGTGGCATTAAATACAACACTTTTCCGTGTTCACATTGAAGGAATTTTCCAATAAAAAATAGATTCTCTTCTCACTTTTCAAATATCTCAGATTTGAAATTTAAAAAACAAATAGCACTAAATAGTATTTTCTAAAATTTGTGGAACAACAGTAGGGAGGAACTATCTGTCTCCATCTCTCTGAGCCTCTACCCACAGTGCAGGAACCCAAGCCTCTGTCTGCTGCTGAGATACTCTTTCTCTTTGGACCAGGTCAGTCACTTTTCCCTCTGTCTTCCTATACAGTTACTGGATTCACAGGTACAGCACAGCTGTACAGCCACCGTCTATGCAATGCCCGGTCCTAGCTAAGAAATGGAGACAATCTGGATTCTGGAGGAGTTGTATTTCTAGACTGTTGGGCTGGGGCAGAGGGTAGACTGAAGGATCAAGGTGGCAAGGAAAACATTTGTTCAAATTGCCTACCAAACAAGAGAGTTCCTACACTCTGAGTAGGGGCTCTCTTGAGAAGGTGTCCTAACTTCAGCAATTCCCTCTGGTGGGGTGAGGAAGGAGGGCCTCAGTTTATTGCTCACACCCTCTACACCAGATCAACTGAATGTGGTCATGTATGCATTCATTCTGTGATAGGAAATTCTGCCTTTATGTCTGGAAAGCTCAGCTCAATTGAATCCCACAGGTTTGAAGTTCTCTTCTCTGCTGTAAAATAGTTCATATTTCAAGTGTTTCCTTGTTTTCAGTTTAATTTATCAGTTGCCTACTATATGCGTAAAATAGACTTGGTTAGTATTCAGAGTGAATTCAAACACTGACTGTTACATTTGTTTTCAGTATGAACTTAAGCAAGTCACAAGCTTGTCCACATATCCATCCATAGTAGACAAAACAGCCAAGTACAAGAGTCTATCTGAAAAGTTACTCTTTGGAGAAAGACACTTAGGAAATACAAACTATTCTTACTGAGAGCCCAGCCTGGCCCAGAAAGATCTGAGGAAAGGAAGAGCAGACCCTACTAGTACAGCTTCAGCACACCTCTTTTGCAGTCTTTTTTAAAAAGTCGCATTTCACTTGAACACTGTGTCCCTGAGTCAAAAGAGTGCTTCAGAGAAAGCTGCTTTCCTGGGGCACAAGCAATCTCACACAGTCACACTTTCAGAAAGGCAGATACTGCTCAACATTGACAGAACAAAAGAGGGGTTTTTTCCCTCCAGTAAAAATTGCTCAAATTGCTTGAGAAAGAGACACAATATAATGTTTATTCCTGTTTACAGATGTTTAACCAGTGCCCCTTCTGAGGGTCATGTGCCTACAAACAGCATCATGGTAATTATATCCATTGCTGCAAAGAGCAGATGTGTGAATTGGTGGTTTCTCAGAGAAAAGTAATACCAAGTCCACTTTCCAGAAATGTTCACAGTGCAGTACAGCTGTAACATTCTATGTAGAGGTCTCCTCCTACACATAAAACTGTATGTGGTTATATTTTCAAAGAATATGAAAATGGCTTGGGTGACGTTAGCAGAGAGGTCAGATTTCTGGTGATACTGGGCAAATCCCCAATTCCCAAAAAGTGGTAACAGATCTTTGATTCTAAAGTTTTCCCAGCAAGAAATATGTATTGAGTAGAGGGTATAATTAGGAATATAAATTAGACTTAAGTGAGGCCAGATTGAATCAAGGTGTTTATATTTTTTACTGGTAAGCACCAGAATATTCCTTAACTCACAGTTGAATGATCTGGCAAGGATCAGGGTTCCTGAAAACTAGAGTTCAATGGTTTCTTATTTTAAAAAGCCAATGTCACTTTGGACACAAGAGGAATTAGATGTAATCCTTTCTAATAATTTTTTGTGTTGTAGATACTGGCTTTTCCCTAGGATGTACATTTGTGAGAATGGTAATTAGTATTATCCCTGAAAATGAAAACACCACCAACCTAACAAGGTCAGTTTATTGTAGGGGATATCCCAAAATCTGGCATACATAAGGAAATCAGAAACTAGCTGAATGTACCTTTGTTTACAAAATACTCACTACAAAATTTTACAAAGATGTGACCAATGTGTTCATAATATTTTGTAAGATTTTGTAATGAATACCTGTATCTAGTAAATAAAGGTACATTTAGGTACAATTTCCCCCATTTTGGCTTTAGGGATGACTTTTGGGACACCCTGTATTAGAATAGCTCATTGAACAGATCTGTTATTATAGATCTGTATATTACTATACACTTTACTGTCTTCTCTCTGTATCATATTTTCTTTTGCTCTAGAACTCTGTCAAATAGTGTGTACAAAATATCATACACTGATCTCGTATGTGCCTAAAGGGTGTGATTTCTCCTGGATCAGGGCAATTCCTACCTTCACATTTATCTAAACTTTGCAGGAGACCAATATGTATTCTATAGTTCAGTAAATGTGATAAAAATGCTGAAAGTTAATTTGCATTTACGTGGCATATGATAATATTCATTTGCTTCTGGGGAAGAGAAGCGTAATCTGCTTTTTTTCACCCTATGCTCCTCCACTTTTGCAATTCCACACAAATGATCCAGCAGCACCGAATCAGGATGATTGCAATGTAATAGGAACAAGACAGTCGGCTAATCTGGATCTTTCAGCCCAGAATGGAAGAATAATAAATTGAGACTTGCCAAATGCCTAAGGCCAAACCACACCTTATAATACTAATGATCTAATTCAGTTGTCTGCTTTGTCCTAAGTTCAGCCTTCTCATTCTCTGTGGCACTGGGAACTCAAACAAAAACAAAGGAGGTGA
Source organism: Arctocebus calabarensis (assembly GCA_963573935.1). Lineage (NCBI taxonomy): Eukaryota > Metazoa > Chordata > Mammalia > Primates > Lorisidae > Arctocebus > Arctocebus calabarensis. Next base: position 1,996 of record CAUYON010089622.1, on the reverse strand, counting down.
TGCATGTGAACTCCATCACTGAGTAAGTCTCTAGGCCTCAGTGTCCATGGTTGTGAAGTAACCTAGTGTGATGGTCACTCGTAGACCTCATGCCTCATGTTCAGGGGTCTACATGTGCTGGATTTGGAATAGAGAGTCTTGGTCATTTTTGTGGGATAATTGCCACTGGGAATCCAATGGACTCTACAGTAAGGGAGTAATGGTAGGAATAGAAAATTCTGACTTGGTTGATATGAATCAAGGAAGCTATTTTCAAACAAGACTATGGCTCAGATTACAGCGCTCAATGTGGTTTAAGGCAGGATTACTTACGGCAGCCCACTAGAGCATTTATTAAAATACAGTGTGGGCCCTGTACACCAGAGTCCCTCAACTAGCATTTCTGAAGGAGAGCCCATGAATCTGATTTAAACAAGCCTCTCTGATGGTAAATATGTACACTGAGAGTTGTAAACTTCTCATCTAGGTGAAAGAGTACATTTTCTGCTAATCTGAAATTTGGTTAGAGGAAAATAATTCAATCTACCCAAACCTCAATTTTATAATGATAGAAATAGTATCTATCTTTCTGCATTTCCCGGAAAGTAAAGTTTTAGGATCTTAGTGGAATAGCTTCTTAAAACAAGCAATTTCCTAGTTACAAATGGATTGTATTTCAAAAATAAATTATTAGGCTTGAAACTTAAAACACTTTCCCCACAGAAATGACACAGAATGGTTGTAAGATTTGTTAGACAGGTCTATAAAACTCCGGTTGATCCAAAATGTAGCTAAAATTCTGTATACCTACAACAGAAACATAGAAGGAAAAAATATTACCAGGGTTTAGATAGTAATAGAACCATTTCTTTATATCTAATTCCATTTGAAAAAAATATATATATATATTTACAAACCCAAATAAATGCATATAGATACATACATATAATATCCCTTTTCTGCTCTATAGGTGTTATGCTGGTTCCTCTCAAGAGTAGCAAGAATGAAAATTATGCTAAAACTTTTGTTTATTTGTTACCTTTGTGCTATAATGAGATTCTTAAGAGAGTTAGAAAGAAGGATGCACAGGAAGGAAATTTCCCATGATGATTAGACAAAAGTTATAGGAAACACCATAGTGGAGGTGCAAAAAAAAAACAGAGAGAAAGAACATAAAAGAGGAAATGAGTGGTGTATGTGAACCGGTGATGAGCTGAAATGGAAGTTTAGGAGAGGTGAATTGCTTAGGTTTAAGGCAGCAATTATCAATCTGTGGGTCGTGACCCCTTTGTAACAATAAAATACACTGCGGCATCAGGGAGGTTGAGAACCACTGGTTTAAGGAGGAAAACGGCTTAGGTGTTTGTTCACTCCCAGGCAAAAAAAAAAGGAACAAACAGGGTCAGATTTTATCAATTACCCATAACCACCAGATGGCAAAATTGATCCAGGGCTTCTTGGATACTTGTTGGTTTTATGAGGAGATGGGGAGAGTATGTGTTTCATTTGATAATTTATTCATTGCTTCCATAAGTATTTATTGAGTGGCCACTAATTCCCATGAATTATGCTAAAATCTGATGTTAAAATGGCAAACCAAAGTCATTGCCCTTACAGTTTTGAGTGAGAAGCTACTAGGTACAGGAGTGTTTCTTGAAACAAATCAAAGTCTTTTTTAGTTAGGGTTCTTCTTATGTAGTGACGGTCATAATGTCTCCCTCTGCGATTTTCCTGAGGGTCAGCTCTAGGTAAAATCAAAAGATAGGCCCAGCAGGGGCGGCTCCTGTGACTCAGCGAGTAGGGCGCCGGCCCCATATACCGAAGGTGGCAGGTTCAAGCCGGCCTCTGCCGAACTGCAAAACAAAAAAATAGCCAGGCACTGTGGCGGGCGCCTGTAGTCCCAGCTACTCTGGAGGCTGAGGCAAGAGAATCGCTTGAGCCCAAGAGCTGGAGGTTGCTGTGAGCAGTGTGATGCCACGGCACTCTACCAAGGGTGATAAAGTGAGACTCTGTCTCT